>PISX010013975.1:0-54670 GCA_004024625.1 Mellivora capensis | reverse complement strand
CAGGTTTACACACTTCACAGCACTAACCATAGCACATACCCTCCCCAATGTCCATTACCCCACCCACCTTTCCCGACCCCCTCCCCCCAGCAACCCTCAGTTTGTTTTGTGAGGTTAAGAGTCACTTATGGTTTGTCTCCCTCCCAATCCCATCTTGTTTCTTTTCTTCTTTTTCTGCCCCCCTAGTCCCCCATGTTGCCTCTCCACTTCCAATGTTTATAGCAGCAATGGCCACAGTCGCCAAACTGTGGAAAGAACCAAGATGCCCTTCAACCGCGTAATGGATAAGGAAGATGTGGTCCATATACACTATGGAGTATTATGCCTCCATCAGAAAGGATGAATACCAGACTTTTGTATCAACATAGACAGGACTGGAGTAGATTATACTGAGTGAAATAAGTCAAGCAGAGAGAGTCAATTATCATATGGTTTCACTCATACATGGAACATAAGGAATAGCATGGAGGTCATTAGGAGAAAGAAAGGTAAAGTGAATTGGGGGATACGAAGCATGAGAGACTGTGGACTCTAAGACATAAACTGAGGGTTTTGAAGGGGAGGGAGGTGGTGGGTTGGGTGAGCCCAGTGGTGGGTATTAAGGAGGACACATACTGCATGGAGCACAGGGTGTGGTGCATAAACAATGAATTTTGGATCACTGAAAAAAATATTTAATTTAATTTAAAAAACAAAGAAAGATCATTTGGATTTGGAAATAGTGAAAGAGTGATGGGAATGGTAGAAGGTAAAAGTGGAGAGGTGGCCAGAGGCTTGACTAGGCAGGGGCTTGTAGGCCATGGCAGAGAATATTATTAGTCTTATTCTAAGTGCAGTGGGAAGATATGTCCATTTTTAGTTTTTGAATAGGGCATACATCCACATGGTTCAAAAGTCCAAACAATATAAAAAAGGTTTACTGTGGTGAGTCTTGCTCTCACCTCATATTATCCACTGGGTATTTCCCCCTACTCATTTACAAATAATAATTTTCATAAGTTTCTTAGGAATCCTTTTAGTTTTGATGCAGATACAAATGTACATTGTTAATCGATCTCTATGTTGTATGCCAAAAGTTATATACGTATTATTTTATGCATTGTGTTTTTTTTCACTGGATAATATCTTAGAGCTCTTTCCATTTCATTATATGGCTGCCTTCCACATTCATTTTTATAGTTATACAGTATTTCATCATATGGTTGTACCACAATTCATTTAACCAGTCAATGGTTAACCAGCTAAAGATTTTTTTTATCACATAATATAATTTATCTTTTGGAAAGATAATTATGGATGCTATCGAAAGAATGGGTTGGAAGGGGCAAGACTTAGAGACTACTTTTATAGCCAAGTAAAAGAGGATATTTGTTAAGCCCAAGGAATAGCAAGGGAGATATATAAAAGTGGGTCAATTCAAGATATAATGTAGGGTAGAAAAGACCAGACCTGGTGATGGCGAGGTAAGGGAAAGGGAGGCATGAAAGATAACTCCTTAGTTTTGAGACTGAGCTGCTGGTTGAGAGCAGTACCATTTGGTGAAATGGGCAAGACTGGAGGAGGCAAATATAGGAAGGGAAAGTCAAGAACCCTGTGCAGACCTGTTGGGTTTGAGATGCTTATGAAACATTCAGATTGAAATGTCAAATAGGCAGCTCAATTTGTGAACCTGTATCTTTTTTTAAAAAGATTTTATTTCTTTATTTACTTGACACAGAGAGAGAGATCACAAGCAGGCAGAGAGGCAGAGAGAGAGGGGGAAGCAGGCTTCCCACTGAGCAGAGAGCCCAATGCAGGGCTCGATCCCAGGACCAGGAGATCATGACCCAAACCGAAGGCAGAGGCTTAACCCACTGAGCCACCCAGGTGCCCTGTGAACCTGGATCTTAAAGAAGTTTGTGCTAGAGATATAAATGTGGGAGACATTACAGGGTTAATATCAAAAATATATAAAGAACATATATAATTCAACACTCAAAAAACAAATAACCCAATTTAAAAATGAGCAGAAGACATGAACAGACATTTCTCCAAAGAAGATACCCAGATGGCCACAGACACATGAAAAGATGCTCAACATCACTCATCATCAGGGAAATGCAAATCAAAACTACAATATCATGTCATACCAGTCAGAAAGGCTAAAATCAACAACACAAGAACAGTAGGTGTTGGCAAAGATGTGGAAAAGGGGGAACCATCTTGCACTGTTAGTGGGAATTCAAACTGGTGCAGCCACTCTGGAAAACAGTATGGAGGTTCCTCAAAAAGTTAAACATGGAACTACCCTAGTAGTAATCCAGTAATCACACTACTGGGTATATTCCCCCAAAATACAAAAACACTAATTCAAAGTGATACATGTACCCCTTATTTATAGCAACATTATCTACAATAGCCAAATTAGGGAGGCAGCCCAAATATCCATCAACAGATGAACGGATGAAGAAGATATGGTAAAAATATATAAGGGAATATTATTCAGCCATAAAAAGGAATGAAATCTTGCCATTTGCAATGACATGGATGGAGCTAGAGAATAAAATGTTGAGTGAAGGGGCACCTGGGTGGCTCAGTGGGTTAAAGCCTCTGCCTTCAGCTCAGGTCATGATCCCAGGGTCCTGGGATTGAGCCCTGCATCGGGCTCTGCTCAGTGGGAAGCCTGCTTCCTCTTCTTTCTCTGCCTACTTGTGATCTCTGTCTGTCAAATAAATAAATAAAATCTTTTAAAAAATGTTGAGTGAAATATCAGTCAGAGAAAGACAAGTACCATATTATTTCACCCATATATGGAATTAAGAAACAAAACAGATGAGCAAAGAAGAAAAAAGAGAAACAAAGCAAGAAACAGACACTTAACTCTAGAGAACAAACTGATGGTTACCAGAGGGGAGGTTGGTGGAGGGCTGGGTGAAATAGGTGATGGGGAGTAAGGAGTGCACTAGTTGTGATGAGCACGTGGTAATGTATGGAAATCCTGAATCACTACACTGTATACCCGAAACTCACATTATGCTGTATGTTAAGCATACTGGAATTAAATCAACAAAAAGAAATGTGGGAGACATCTGCATGTCATTTTTACTTAAAGTCATGGCAATGGGTAAAATCACCAAAAACGTGAATGCAAAGTAAAGGAGGGGGAAGGCATTAGCTCTGTAGAATCTCAATATGTGATGGTCAGATAAAGAAAGCTATGTTGTCAAAGGATACTAGGAACAAGTGGGAAGTGAATCAGAGAAAAACTAGGAGAATGTGCTAAGAGAAGCCAGGCAAGTGAGTATCTCAAGGAGGAAATGGTTGACTGTGTGGGCTGATGCTGATAGGTCAAAACGGGTGAGAGAAAAGAATAGTGAGTAAAAAAAAAATCAAAGTACAAAATTTTAAATACCCTTAATTGTACATGTGTGTTCATATACTGTGTAGACACACACATATATGTGTATAGATACATGCAAACATATACCTACATACACACACTCATATACATGTATGTATATATATATATGTACATATACAATGATGTATAGAAAAATCACTATCACAGGCAATAACTGAAAGGAAATATGTTATGATATCATCAATAATGAATAATGAATAATGCAGAAGTAAGGTTATATGATTCTTTCACTTCATTTTTCTGAATTTTCTCAGTTTTCTATAATGAATATTTATTACTTTTTTAAAAAGATTTATTTATTTATTTATTTGAGGGGGGAAGGAGCAGAGGGAGAGGGAAAAGCAGACTCCCCACTGAGCTAGGAGCCTGACATGTGGCTTGATCCCACAACCCTGAGATCACAACCTGAGCTAAAATCAAGAGTCGAACACTCAAGCCATTGAGCCACACAGGTGTCCCAAATATTTATTACTTTTATAATAGAAAACTGCTTCTGTTTGGGAAATGGAACTTGGATCTTCTTGGAGCAGATGGAGAATAGGGGCAGGGGAGGGGAGGGGAGGGGAAATGTGAGCTGGGGAAACCTGGCCGTTCTGCAAAATCTTAAGCCTTCTATTTCTTTTTCTGCTCTACTAATTTAATCAAGAGTCATACTGCTGTGGCTCTTATATTGAAACAGCCTAAGACAAATTATCCTTCATGCAAGCAAGATGAGCATGGGAAATTTCAACTTGAGTGGCTGCTTACTAGGAGCTGCCTCTAAAATTTGCATTAAACGGATCCCCTCCATGGCCATTTTGGCCCTGGGTAATTTGCTGAACTGCCAAGTCTCAAGGATGCCACCCAGAAGGCAACAGCCCTGATTTACTCACAGATTTCAATCTTGCCCCTCATACAGATGTCACAGTGGTCACTGTCTTGACCAGTCCCATAGTCCCCTGAGCACATGCGGAAGCTCAGCTAGTCCTCTCTCCAGGGGGCTGGAACACCGCATCTGGCTAGCAGGTCATGGAGGTAGAGCATTTCTAGGCAGTCTCCTGCTTTAATTTCCCAGAGCAGCCAGATCTGATCAGTGCCCAGTCTATTTTGACAACACAGAAGTTCATACGGACCACCCCCCCACTCAAAGCTGAGCCACAGCCAACACCCCAAACACCTCCTATATTAAGACTCAGTAGCAAGACAAGCACTGCCAGTCAGCGGGGGTGGTGGCCTCCCTCCTGCCCCCTCACCCTTTCACAGGCCTTGTCTCACAGAGGACCTGCTCATTTCAGTGCCCCCTCCCTTTGCGATGTCTGGGACCTAATCCCTGGAACCTGTGGCGGTATTACCTTGCATGGGAAAAAAAGGGGCACTTTCATTCGTCATGGATTTTTTTTTTTTTGGCAGTAGTTTTGATTTTTTTTAAATACTGCATTAAAATATTGTTTACCATCATGGAAAAAAAAATTCAGTCATCAATAGTGAGTTTTGAAGCTTCCTTAAATTGTGCGCCCTAGGAAAGTACCTCACCCTTGTTCCAACCTTGTGTAGATGAACAGAACTAATCACACTGTTCTTTAATTACTCATTTCTAAACCTGTCTACTCCTTAGACTGTTGTTCCCCTAAGAGTTGAGGGGAAAGAGCAGTTTCACCTCTGTATCCCTAGCACCTAGCAAAGGGCCTGCCATTGAAGGAGGTACTCAGGAAATTTTCCATGAAAACATGAGAACCAGTGAAAGGTGTTATTTGAGTTTTCATGTGAATTAAAATCTATAAATGAGTAGTTCTGATGAAGAGTACAGGATACATGCACATATGTGCATATATGAGCATACACATTTACATGCAAGCATTATGTATATAAATAAATTTCTGTAACCATTAATAAATCCTTAGAGGAGACTAAAGACCAGTTGCACTTGGCTATGGAGTTGTAGCTGTCTATAGGTTTTCTTCAGAGCATTCCAATTCTGCAGAAGGTGTCCATGGGTATAGGCCCTAAAAATCCTTGCATTATATTCCAGCCAACGTGAGTGAATCAGAACCTTCCACTAGTATCCCCTTGTCTAGTTGTAGAATGCAGATCAACCCTCCTTGCAGGAGGATGGAACTAAGCTGACTTTGGAAGGCATCCCCGGGGCCACACTAATCACGTGTAGGGGAGGAAAATGGCAAGCCTGCAAGCACTAGGCCCAGGCAGAAGGACAGTTCTGGATCTTGAGGATGAAGCCGGATCCAGACTTTGATGTTGTAGTCTTATCCAAAGGCAGCTTAGGAGCCCAGACTGGCCACCAGGGCTGCAGATGTCCAAGCCAGCAGGAGGGTAGAGGGAGGGTTTGCATTGGAATAAACTTCCATGAGGTAGGAATCAAGCTGGATACAGGTTGCCCAGACTGAAATTTTCATATGCTAGCTGTGGTAGGTTGAATAATAAGCCCCAGGAAAGAGATCCATGTCCTAGTATATCCCTGTAACCCGTGAATGTTACCTTATACAGTAAAACGGGACTTCGTACATATGTGATTAAGTTAAGGCTCTTACTGGGGAGATTACACTGGCTTATCCCAGTGACCCCTAAAGGCAATCACATGCAGGCTTCTTAGAAAGGGGTGGAGGCAGATTTGAAACACAAAGAAGAGGAGAGGACAATGTGTCCATGGAAGCAGAGATTGAAACTATGTGACCACAATCGAAGGACTGCTGGCATCTGTTAGAACCTGGAAGGGGCAAGGAATGGATTCTCCCCTAAAGCCTCCAAAGGTGGTGGACCCTGCTCATGCCTTGATTTCAGTTCCATGAAACTCATTTGGGGATTCTGGCCTCCAGAACTGTGAGCAAACATTCTTTTGTTCAACACCACCCAACTTGTGTTATGGGGGCTGGAATATAAACTTCAGTCCAAAGATCTGAGCTCGAATCCTTATTCTGCTAATTGGGGTAGTCATTTCACACAACACTGCCTCCCCCCCACCCCGTTGCCTCAATTTCTCAATCTGTAAATTAGAAATAATCCTGTCTTATTGGCAAATAATGTTTGCCAGGGTTTACCCCTTGACAGAGGCAGCACTGGGCACTTGGTGTGAGTTTCCTTCTTATGTTTCACAACCATCCTTGCAGGTAGGTGTTGTGATCCCCTTTGGACAAGTGAAGAAATGGGGCCTCAGCCAGATTCTATGATTCCGCCAGAAGCACCCAGCTACCACTCAGAGACAGGCCTCATGCCCAGGGCTCTGCTGCATGGCTCTCCCACCCCTCAGATTCTGCCTGAGTGGCCTTAAATGACTGTTGAGAGATTAAAAGGCTTTGCAAACTGTAAGGTACTGTAGAGCACGAGACTGATTGGGTGGATGTTTGGAGTGTTCACTCCATTCCTAAATTTGGACAACAAAACACAGAAATGAGAGCCATTAAGAAATGGCCTCCTGAAAACTGAAATGGATGTGAGGGAAAATGGTTGACCTTCACCCGTCCCTTCCAAACTGTCCTGGGTGATTGATCCCAAGTGAAAGAGCAGAGAAGAATGGCATGTCTCTACACACACAAACTTGAACTACCCTAATTAGGGGGCAAGTTGTAGTTTGTACTTTTAGGCTACACATGCTCCATTGAACACATTCCCCAATCCAGTGATGATTTCAATTTCCTTACATTAGCTGTGGCTCTTGTTTTCTGGGCTTGCTGAAAATCCCTGCCATGGTACGTTCATTCACGGGAATCCAATACCTCGGGGAGCCAGCAACACCTGTACTACACTGTATTTATATAAACATCATTCCTTTATCTCTCTGTTCTCTTCCTAGACTACCTGCAATGCGTGCCAAGACAGGAGATAAGGAGCTTGTTGGATTCACACATGCCTTTAATTAAATGAGAAGATCACTTCAGGGTAGTTCAAAGGCCGGGGTGGAACACTAAGTCCTAACTTGTAAATTCTAAATCTTTGCTGCATTGACACCACTTTCTAATAACTGCAAGACAGGCTGTACCTGAGCAGCGTCTATGGTTGGCTTAATGAAGTTTAGGGAAATAGGCTCATTAATGAAGCTTTAGTGGGAACTTCCATTTTCTACATCACAAGACATGATCTTTACCATCTTTCAGCACTCACATTAAAATCTTTTAGATTCTACCAAGATGCCAAGTCACAGAGTGTGTGGAAATCCAGAAGTTCCTCTAATTGCTTCTAAAATGCAATTGCCATCTTATCCTTTCTCAGTGTGGGACTGAAAACAGCATCTCCCTCACTGTGACTCGGAGCTGGGCATTGGGCTTCCCTCTGTTTTGTGTTTTAAGTAAATGGTAATTAAGAAAAGAAAGAAAGGGTGGAAAGTTAAATCAAATGCTCCATGTGTGACTTAAGAGAGAGAGGGAAAAAAAAGTCAAATTAGTATAAATCTTTAGTGATTCAAAGAACTGAATAGACTTGTTTAAAATGTCAGTCTGACCAGGCAGTCATTATTGGGAACAAATGATAATGGTTATACAGTTATATTTTACATTTATGACACATTTAAGATCTTTTGAAAGAATTTTTATATATCTTTCTCACTTAAAGTGATAAAAATCAAAACAACAATCCTGAGGATGTTTCTTGCCCTTTTTTCAAATTCTAAGAAAACGTTTTGACAGGATTCGACCCTGCCCTTGCATGGCTCATCTGTTTCACCTCCCCCAAATCCCAGCCCTGTCACATCCTGTCTTGATATAACATTTTAGCATTTTATTCATCATGGACTACTTTTTATCATGACTTTTTAAAAAAGATTTATTTATTTATGTGAGAAGGAGAGAGAGAGCCAGGAGGAGGGGCAGAGGTAGAGGAGAGAAGAATCTCAAGAAGACTCCATGCTGAGCATGGAGCCCAATGTGGTACTTGACCTCATGACCCTGAGATCAGAACCTGAGCCAAAATCAAGAGTGCGATGTTCAACCAACTACACCACCCAGGCACCACACATTCATTGTGAGTTTTCAAAAATCACTGCATTGAAATGGTACTCCTCTTTATTATTAAGGGGAAAGGGTTTGCCCCTCTTCAGTTCTGTGCCCAGGGAAAGTACCCCACCTACCTCCTCCTAGCCTTCCTTGACCTTGACTCTGAGTTGTGTCTCAAAGCACCATGAACTGAAGAAGTATCCATAAGGTGACATTGCACATAGGCAAGGACATTGTACTTGAGTTTTGCAGTCTCTCAAAACATGGGAAAATTCATTGAAGGAGGGAAAAAGTGGGGTGGGAAAGTGAGTCAGAGGACTGGAAACACCCTCACCAGGACCCAAACACACATTTTCCAGAAGCTAGGAGTGGATGCCTTTGTAACTGTCACGTGTGTCCCTGGGTTCTGTGTGTCCTTGCATGTGTAACTGAGATGCTCTGGTAGCAGTAAGTAGAAAAGGGGCTGCAAAATGAAAAGAAAGAGTGACCGGCTTCCCCTCCCCAGCCCTGCCATTGTGGCCCTGATTTGGGGTTCTATCCTGTTGCAGCCAACCTGCTCTTTTGAGTTGACAACACACTTGTCTTGATCTATTCAGACCTTTGCTTCCGCGTTACAGTCCCACCTCCATCCCTGAACAAGTGCCTGCAGGGCTTAGCTGGTCAGAGCTGGACAGCAACACTCAGCTGCTTTTAAGATGGCCACTCCTTTGTTCTATAAAAGCTGCCTATTAGGGGGGAAAATGAGCCATTACCTGAAATGCAAACTCAGGCCATGCACACCCAAAATTATTAACAACCACCATCCCCTTCACAATTTACTAGTTATGCTTTTACACAATTTACTTCACAATTTACTAGTTATACTTAAGTGCTTATGACAGAAATAAGGGGCCCATGGTATCAGCGTCTCCACTGAGAAAAATTTCATGAAATTTAAAAAGTAATGTGTATTTCAAAGACAAAGAAAAGGGATGAGTAAAATACCAAGAAACCTAGATGATTACCAATTAAAACCTATAACTAACAATGTTTTTCACACATAGCATGCTGAAATTCTCATGCCAGTGAAGATTACAGTTAAGTTGGCCTGAGTTCTTTCCTATCATAGAGGACAATGGCAAAGAGATGGAGGGAGACTGATGTGAAAGTCCACAGGACTGAAGTAAAATAGATTTGGATCCCAGTCCCAGGTCAAACACCAACAATACAGCACTGGGAGAGTTCCTATGTTCTTTGAGCCTCTGTTTTCTCATCTATAAAATGGGGATTTTATCCACCTCATAAGACTGTTAAGAATATTAAATGAGAGGTGCCTGGGTGGCTCAGTGGGTTAAGCCCCTGCCTTCAGCTCAGGTCATGATCTCAAGGTCCTGGGATCAAGTCCCGCATCGGGCTCTCTGCTGGGCAGGGAGCCTGCTTCCTCCTCTCTCTCTCTCTCTCTCTCTCTCTGCCTACTTGTGATCTCTCTCTGTCAAATAAATAAAATCTTTTAAAAAAATAATATTAAATGAATACCCTATGTAGAGTATAGGCCCACACTGGTCTTCCACCCCTCCTTAGCCTCCATTTTCAACCATCGCCTAAAGGATGCAAAGGCAAGCCTGTCATAGGATCCATATCTGAAGGCTACAGACAGTATATGAAAAAGAATGTAATATCCTAACTCTTTGATGCAGTAAATATTTTATTAAATAAGCTGGAAAGTCAGCAAAGTACTGCAGTTAAAGTTGGAAAATAGTCTCAGCATTTCTAGTTCCAGATGACTGCCTGATCACTGTGTTACTTTTTTGTCCTGCAAGTCTCCAATCAAATCATAGGAAATACATGCCAGGAAGCAGCATAGTGCAGTGGTTAGAACCAAAGTCCCTAGTGCCATCCAAACTATATATGGAAGAAAGTTCAAAGGAGGGGGAGGATGCTTTCTTTGGTAGAGCCCCCAAGAAGCTCCAAGCTCAGAGTCAACAAGTACTAAGAGCAAACATGGACTGCGGGACAGCAATCAGAGTGGCCACATTAGAGGACTGTCAATGGGTGACAGAGCCAGTTAACCTCTCCTCTTCCTCCATGTACACAAAGTAGCTGCAGTATTTGGTCCTAGCTGGAGTCCCAAGAACTGTTTCCTAAGCAGAGTGAAAGATTTGCCTGGAGAAGGCAGGGTACAGGGTAGGATGACACTCTGCCTCATCTGGAAGGGAAACACACAAGGAAGGACAGCCTCTCTGAGGAATGAAATGCATTAAAGTCTACTACTTTGAGAATAAAGCCTGAAATACTTTGAAAGACTTCAAAGGGAAGACACCTCACTTTAGGACTTCTATGGAGGAGCACTCCCAATCCAGACAGTAGCCCATTGGTACAACTCTGAAAGAAACTCATGCCAGCTACTGTTCTAATCAATGTAGTTCTTCATTCATAAATCATAGATAACAGATGTTTGTGCAAAACCAACAGTATAAAAGAGAAGGACCTACATGAATAAACAAAACAAATGATCCCAGAGGAAATAAATTATGCTGGGAACAGAAGTCAAGAATGAGCTCCTATGAAAAAAGAAGCAATAACAGAATAAGAAAGTTCTTAGAAATTTTTTAAACGATTCCAGATTTTTTCAAGTACAAGGTCTAAATAACAAAAAAATTGTAGTCTAAGATAACAAGATTGCAAATATGAACAGAAAAGGTAAAAAATATTAAGTATAGATCCAAAGGGTCTAATATTTATTTAAAAGGAGCTCTAGAGTGAAACAAACATTAGTCGTTAGGACATAATAGAGGGGAAAAATTCATAGAGGAAACACACAAGTCTTTAGATGAAAAGGGCCCTTAAAGTGCCAAATGTAATTGTAAAGATGGCCCATACCTATTCATGTGGAAATTTTAGTTTATTAAGGATAAATAGAAAATCACTTGTCTTCCAGAATACCTCCTTCACAGTAGATTTCTTTCCTAGGTCCCTAGCCATTTCTTCCTAGCCTTGTTTGCTGACTACTCACCTCCACAAATTCTAAACAATTAAAATCCAGGATTTAGTTCCTCTTTCTCTTTTTTCTATCTCCTCCTACTTCTTAGGGAAAGTCATCTAGTATCATGAATTTAAGAGCCATTTATAGGCTGAGCCCTATCTATATCTCCATCCTGTATTTCTCTTCTGAATCCAGAATAGTATATCCAGCTGCCCATTGATATTTTAAAATTAATATCTGAAAATGAACTTCTGATATCCCATCCACCCCACCCTCAAGGAAACATCCTCCTTCAATTTTCCTCACATATATTAGCAGCTCCATATTCTCTATTTCTCAGGCAAAATTCCTTGGATTCATCCTTTAGTCGTCTCTTTCTCAATTACCTTATATCCAGAAACTCTTGTTGGCTCCAATTCCAAATATATCTTGAATCTGGCCATTCCTTACTACCTCTACTGTCACCACCCTGATCCAAGCCAACATTATCTCTTAGCTGGAAAACTGAATTAGCCTCCTCACTTGTCCCTCTGCTTCTGTTCTTGACCACATTTAATCTATTCTCAATCCAGCAGCCAAAGTGAGCCTTTGTTCAGAACCTTACAATGGTTTCATATCTCACTCAGAGTTCAAGCTAAAGTCTTTATTCTAACCTATCAGGTCTTCCATGACATGTCTATAACCTCTGTGACTTCATCTCCTACTACACTTTTATTCACCCGACTCTTGTCAAACTAGCCTCCTTTTGGTTCCTGAAATGCACCAGACAGGCATACATATCACAGAATGATAGGATGTAATTGGCTCAATCTGAACAGGAAGTTAGAAGGACGTTTGAAAAATACGTTCAAGAAGGGAAAAAAAATGTTACCACATAAACAACATGTGTAATAACTTTAAGGTTTTTACTGATGAAATGAAAGAAAATTCCTCTTCTTACAGAAAGGGAAGGGTGGGGGAAGAAGGAAGGGAGGTAGGGAGATGAGAGGGGCTGGGCAAGAGAATGAGAGGGAGACTAAAAAGCTATGTTTTCTTTTTGTTGTTGTTTTTTTAAATCCACACAAAACAAGTATGATCTGAGCACACCCGGGTGGCTCAGTCGGTTAAGTGTCTCCCTTTGGTTCAGGTCTTAATCCCAGGGTTCTGGGATCGAGCCCTGCACTGAGCTCCTGCTCAGCAGGGAGCCTCTTTCTCCCTCTCCCTCTCCCTCTCTCTCTTGCTCATGCTCTCTCTCTCTCTCTCAAATAAATAAATAAAATATTTAAAACAAAAAAAAAACCATGATCCAAATATGAAGCAAAATAAAATAGGGCACCTTTTGAATAATTGACAGAGTATAAAAAAATAATCCATTTGATCTTAGGCTTCTCAATGATTTAGGATTACATTCCTTCTCAGTGAAGTATGTTCTTAAACAAATATTTGTTGAGTACTTATGCTATACTGGACAGTGTCCTAGGTGCTCAGGGGATATATGATTGTAAAAAAGAAACATAAAATAATTTTTCTATCCTTATGGAGTAAATATTCAAAGGCTGGAAGATAGATTATAAAAAATAAACATGGGGTACCTGGCTGGCTCTCTCAGTAGAGCATGAAACTCTTGGAGTCATGAGTTCAAGCCCTACATTGGCCACAGAGTTTACTAAAATAAAATATGCAAATGAACAAATATGAAAATTTCAGTGTGCTTTAATCATTCTGAAGGAAATAAAACTGGATGGGTGACTAGTGCTGAGATGGTATGTACCATTTAAGACTGGGTGTTCAGGTAAGAAGGTGATATTTGAACTGAGACCTGAATGACAAAAATCAGCCAGCCATGGAAAGATCTGGAAGCAGGGTGTTGCAGGCAGAGGAAACAGCACATTGTAAAGCCTTAAGATAGGAAGCATCATGGTATGTGGCAGAAACAGTATAAGTCCATGGCAGCTGGAAAACAATAAATGAAGGCCATCAGTGATGGGAAATATGATCAGAGAGGTTTGTTGGGATCAGGATTAAGCAAAGCCTTATGAGTCATGCACAAGATGTTTTGTTTCATCCTATGTATAAAAAGATACAGTTAGAAGGTTGTTTATTTGTTTTTAAGTGAACTCTACCCCCAACATGGAGCTAGAACTACTGACCATGAGATCAAGTGTTGCATGCTTTAGCAACTAAGTCAGCTGGGCACCCCACTATTGGAAGGTTTTAAGCAGTGGAGGGAAATGATCTGATTTCTGCTCTAATATCACTCTGACTACTCTCTGGAGAATGGATGGTAGGATGGACTGTCAGGAAGAAAACAAGAATAGAAATAGGGAAACCAGTTAGGTGACTGTCACTAGGATGTGACACACAGGTATCAAGTATGTATTTAGATAGAAGTCTCCACTTCAGGGGAGAGGTTGGAACTGGGGATTTATAGTTGGGAATCATTAAACAGTATTTAAAATCATGAGGCCAGTGACACTACTTTGTTCCATCATGAAAAACATACATATAATATTATGAATATTTATTGGCTTTCAGTGTTTAGAATCAAGCTATAGATAAGCACAAAGAGTATAATTATATTAGATCAAACCACAAGAAATTGCTGATACTGGGCTATTTTGACATACAAAAATGATGATTTAATATGGTTGAACTGAGTAGTTACAGAATAAATTTTAAGTGTTACAAACCTTGACAACATAAAATTAATGACACAGGAGAAAACAGGAGGCAGAAGGGGAAGGAGAGATGGTGGTAAGTGGGTATGTATTTTGTTTGTTTACAACATAGGGAGCAAATAGTGTCAACATTTGATGAAATGAGAAATACAACAGGATATACAGTGCTTAAAGTTTGTAAATAAAATCACTAGAAGAAATTTAAAAATAATAAAACTAACCTAATAAAGAAGCTGAAGGGAGATGAAACGTGGAAAACAGCATAGTTTGCTAAATTCCTCACCTATCATAGCAACAGAAAATGCAGTCGATATGTCTAAAATATATCTAAATTAGACTATATATATATATATATATATAAAATAGACAAATCAAGAAACTGTGCTATACTGTTCAGCATTGTGGTATCTTCCAGAACCTTTTTTTAAAGATTTTATTTATTTATTTGAGAGAGAGAGAAAGAGAGCACAAGCAGGCAGATCAGCAGGCAGAAGGAAAGGGAAAAGCAGGCTCTGAACAAAGAGCCCGATGTGGGGCTCGATCCCAGGACCCTGTGATCATGACCTGAGCCCAAGGCAGATGCTTCACTGACTGAGCCACACAGGTGCCCCTTCCAGAATCTTTAAAATAGTTACAAGTGGCATCTCTGAGAAATGAAACTGGAAGAGAACAAGGGTGGGAGAGACTTTTATTTTTTATCCTGTATCACTGCGTAGAATGCTGCTTTTGTGCATTCTTTTATAGCAAAAACAAATGATGGTGATGACAATGAAGGTGACCGTGGTGATAAAAAGACAAGAACAGCTTCCACTGGCTATACTCACCTTCCTTTCACCCTTTGCAAAATCAGATTGTGGGTTCCTGACTGTGCTCCCTTGGGCTGTTTATACTAATAATCAGCCAATGCCACAGGTTGTTTTTTTTTTTTGAGGATGTCTTGCCACAGGGTTTTTATTTTGTCCATTCAGGAACACAAAATCACCAAATGTGATTTCTCATATGGATGCTATTATTTAAAGATCTGGACCACAGATTTCCTCCAAAGCAAAGATGTCTCTCCCACCACAAGAACAGATAAGAATTTAAAGTTCCCTATGGGACTTATAGTCCTCACCTCAAGCCAGATGGCTGTGGTGTTGGAAGAGCTGTGGTAAAAGGTGAAATTGGTAAAAACCCAAAGGAAGTTTGTCCTCATGATTTCTAAACATACTTATTACAAATTTGAAAGTTACCAACACTTTAAACCAAATTTAACGGAAGAGTTAGTTCAGTTTCCCAATATTGGTTTTGTGACACCTCTGAGTGCCTCCAATTATTTTAAGGAATGTTGTGAAATTATATTCTCCCACCCTAAAAATAATTTATGTTCAACTTAATCTAAGATATAACAACCGTATGTCATTCACTACTTTTACTCAGAGGAATGGAGCTGGCATGGAAGTCTATTAAAATAACGAACATCTCAACTATGGTAGAGTTGGGAATTCCCAGTTCATATCCTGGATTTTATTTATATGAACAAGTAAGTGTCCAGACCATCCAGGAAACTGTTTATTTGTGCTATCAGCTCCTCTCTCCTATTAAGAGTCTCATTAGACTTTGACTCCTTCGTTTCACTCGGGAGCCACTTGAATAAATTATGTAAGTTCCCAACTTATTGTATACATATATGATTATATTATGTATTAAATATGTTAACATGCATTAATAGTACATTAATCTATAACAATATATGCACATATGTGGAATATAATCTTTCCCTTCATGCTGAATCTTGCCCTTGGCTGGAGATTAAATAGAGGCATCCAGACTCTTTAAGAGGTGCTCAGATTTTTTTTATATGCTCCATCTCATGAAGAAAATGAACATTGGACTTCCTTCCTTCTCTGCATAGTGAATAAGGATCACTAATCCCTCTTAACCACATGGTACCTGCCTTGATGCTTCCTGTCTGTCCTTAAGCAAAGACATAAAATCCCATGGCGAAATAGAAAGTCTGGTTACAATCAACATCTCACTCTAAGGAGAGTCAGCCTCTGAAGGATTAAAGATGAATCACCACGTTCCAACTCTGCCTTCTGGCTTTTCCAGACCAACATCTCAGTTGTAATATTACCATCTGGTTCATTGTCCTTGATGAGAAAATTTCCCTATTATCCTGGCACTGAGATGTTTTCAGGTGGAAAAAAATCACAGTGAATGAAGTGATAGTAAATTTGCCTGGTTCCAAGCAGGTAGCCCTGTTTTCCCCAACTCCTTATTTTTTCAATCTGACAATATTCTGAACCTCATTTTAATAGTTTCCCAAGGTTGTGGTTTCTAGCTCCCAGAACACTAGGAAAGACTGGATAGAAACCAAAGGAAGGGGGCATTATACCCATTTGATCTAAAACCCAATTTGCTCCTCCTGCCCTTTCTTGGTTTCACGTTTGTGTCTGGTTGGTATGTAATGTTTCCAATTTTATAGGGAACAGTTTTTTTCCTAAGATTTTATTTATTTACTTATTTGACAGACAGAGATCACAAGTAGGCAGAGAGGCAGGCAGAGAGAGAGAGGAAGGGAAGCAGGCTCCCCGATGAGCAGAGACCCCCACGCGGGGCTTGATCCCAGGACCCTGAGATCATGACCTGAGCCGAAGGCAGAGGCTTAACCCACTGAGCCACCCAGGCGCCCCATTATAGGGAACAGTATTGATAACTCACCTCCGTGGTTTTCAGTAGTGAGCCTTAAGTCTGAACACTGTGATAACCAAATCCATCCACAGGGCCCAAGTTGGGGGTAATCCATCTGAAGTCTTAATCACTAAAATAAGGCTCCTCTGGGTCAGTTGGGTTTTAGACCCAATGAGCCTGAGGTGAGAGCATGCTTTTAACTAGTGCCTCCTGTTAGAAAGGGAACCAAGCCAGTGCATTAGTGAGCGTGAATGCCAGGCCCCTGGTGAGACACTAAGCTCTGAAGACACAGTGTCACTGTGTAAATGACTTTAAAAATACATGTTTGGAAAAGCCCCAAAATGTTTTAGTCAAATGCTTGCCTGATTATGGAATTTTATGGCCTTAATAGAGGAAAGAAGCAGCAAGACACAAGCAGAAATCCACCAAGGACAGAGAAGCAAGCAGAAAGCAAACAATGCTATTAGGTGCCAGGAGCGGGCTCTCCCATGACGCCATTATTATCCCAGCCTTTCACAACGTTTCATCCCATTGTTCTGAGCCCCAGACTATTTTTCCAAGTATATTCCCCCAATTAAATGCTTATGCCATTTACCATTTTGCCTGTTAAAGACGGTTTTCGGCATCTACATGAGAAACAGCCTCCCAGACCCCAAGAGATTTAGAGAGATATCTAGACAGAAAATGACATCTTACAGGGAAGACTGCAGCGTCCCCTTAAGGGTGAGAATGGGAGAAGAGATAGAAGCAAAGCGTGGGACTCTATTTTGTCCCTTCCCAAGATAGAATTTCAGTCCCCCGTATGTTCTCTAACTACAACTTTCAACAAGGACGAACTATCCTTCGGGGTTTAGTAACATACAATCACGGCAGTCAACAGCAAGAAAAATCAATCTCCTGAAATTTGAAAACACACACACGCGCGCGCGCACACACACACACACACACACACTGCACTGGAGACTTAGCCATTATCTGAGCTCAACATTTCAATCTAAATTAAATCCAATTAGAGGTAATCATAGTGGATCATATTAAACCAATTCTCAGACAGGAAAGATTATAATTTTAAATGGTTCCATAAAGCACTAATGAAAAAAAAATCATTTATTTCAATTACGTAGGCCTATAACCAATACCTAAAGGTCAGTGAAGAACTGCCAGGGTAGCTATTTCTCAGCTCTGCCTGAACCCCAGCTGAGCTGTATGAGCCCAGGCTTCTGCAGCAAGATCCGCCGATGATGGGATTGAGCTCGAAGCCGTCTATCATGCTAGACTGAGCGATCACAGAGCTCAGTAATGACAGGAGTGATTACCTCTCTGGATGGATGTAATACTACATTTCAGGACTTAGGTGCATAACTACGTTTCTATTATTACATCTCCCTTTTGTACTCAATGTATTCTAGTCAATGGTGGTGTCATTTCTCAAGCAACTTCAGCTTCTCAAGAAGCCTTCCTAATGACTGTGCATAACCTCCTCCTTTCCTCCATGGAATTGAGAGCTACCAAGCACTAGACAAAAGCAGTTTTGCCTTTTACTCCCAAACCATCTATGAAATGAAACAGAAATTAATGCAGTCTCCTGTTAATTATGTGTGTCAATTCTTTCTGAAAGTTGCCATGAAGTGAGAGCTGGAGAAGCCTGGGGACCTAAGCCACCTTCTCGCCATCCAGCAGATGGCTGTTGTCATTTCACTGTAGCCCAGCTTAGAAGAAATGTGGCTTCTAGTGCTAAATACTGCCCCAGCTTCATGGGTTTGCATGAGCTTGGCCAAGTCATTTCACCACTCTGAGTCTCAGTTTTACCATCTGTGAAACTGGTGTGTTTTCCAAGCACACGTGCTGTTCTAGGGCCCCTTGTAGGTGTCCTAGGGGTGGCTGCTAGAGTTGAAGGGCCAGCAGGTGGGTCCATCTCCCTTCCCTCTTTCCCAAAACATCCCTGCTTTCATACATAGCTATAACAGGCATTCACCTAAGATCCCATCTTATAAGGAATCCTGCTGCTAAGATTTTTAAAGCACTGACCTATAAGGTCTAACAATCTATCAATCCATAAATCTTTAACTTCAATTCCAAGAGATGAATCATACCAGATAAATCTAGAGAACATATCTACTTAGGAGAGGCCACCTATATTCTCCAGAGGAAATGTAATATTCAGATAATGACAGTCTGATTTTTTTCTCTAGAAAAAAAAATGGCTGGGTGAGTTTTAGTTGAGTCAAGCATACAATGAGGATACTTTTCACTGAAGAAGTGGAAGCTGTACTTTCTCATCAAACATCTTCAGGCTTTCATCAACCAGTCTACTATTCTCAGCTTTTGTTCATGTACCCCTTTTCTGAAGAGGCCATATGGCTTACAAGGTAGTAAAGGTAGATACTTGAGGATACCAATGGCAATTGTAATCCATACTGGTGCTGAGAAAGAGCTTGAAGGAGAAAGCCTCCATTTGACCAAGCGATTTCAAATGAGTCATTAAATTACATGGAGATCGTCCATTAAATCTGAGGGAAAACTAAAGTGAGTTCATCTTCAAAAAGTCTACTTTGATAGCATCTTACATTGTAATGAAACAAAAATGTTCACAAAATTTCCATTATTTTACTCGTCTCTCCAAATTCAAACATAAATATTCGGAGATGTACCCATGCTTCTTATCTCTGTATATCATTCCTTTAAATCATCTAATATGCTCTTGTACAAAAAGGATTGATTATGGGGTTTTCTTTTCAGTGCAACTGTTAAATCAGCAGCTCATCCAATGATCTGGTGTAGAATGTAACAAGTTCCTGATAGAGTTTTGTTCCCTTCGAGAACAAGTGTTTTTCATCACCCTCTTAGTCACCTAATTTGACTGAAATCTAAGATCTTAATGCATCAGTCTTGTTAATTCTCTTGCCAGTACGTAGGAAATTGAAGCAATAAACCACAACTTGTTTGTAGTGTTGTTAACATTATTAAGTACTCAGCTAGCTGACAAGAGCCCCATTTTTCCATTAAACTTCAATAGCAGCTTCATGCATATTTAGCTCTCTGGCACTTTTCTTATTTTCCCCCTGATGACTTGTTTGAAAAGTTGACCTCAAATTCACTACACTCCACTTCACTTTTTGCATAATCAAAGTTATGACATACTGCCTTAGCAAATTGCTATTGTCTTTTTATTACTGTTTTTTTTAAACACTACTCAAATGCTTGTTCTCTGTAAGGACATACATAGCATTTTTCTCTCATTATGCTAGTTAATGGAACTGGACCTTGAAATTGTAGTACTGAATTTCAAAGGATAGCATTTCAATGGTTAGGTATTTAAAATATCCTGTGTAATTTATTATTGTTATTACTATTATTATTATTATTATTATTATTATAGTTGCTGTGGGTGTTCCTTGTGCTTTCATCTGATTAGTTAGCTTCACATTTAAAAACATCAATCTTGGAAGGCACAGTGGCCTTTTTGCCTACTGCTCTGTGTGTGTGTGGAGGGGAGGCTTGGCATCAGGCCATTACGATAATTGGTGGCTTGGACATAACCATTATGTGATATGGAAATAGACAAGTTACCTGTAATCTCCATGTTCCATGACTAGTATACTAGATGTTAGTTGAAAACAGTATGCCTTTACATTTTTAAAGCTCATGCTTATAATCTTTCTCTCCAAATTAGCTTCCTCGCTAGGCTCCCCATTTCTGCTAACCGTCCTTTTTTCTTACCCTCTCAAAACCTTAGAATAAATCTTGTTTCCTCCATTTCCCTTTTTTCACCAACCTATCCAGTCATGAAGTACTAGCCATTTCTTTCTTGCAATCACTTCTTCATTCTATTTCCAACAACCCTGCTGAAGTCCAGGTCTTCATTACTTTACTCAAGGGCAGCCAGACTGGTTTTCCCAACTTTCATTTGTCACCCAACACATGCTATTAACAACAGCCAGCATTGTCAAAGAAACCATTTTGTATACACGCAGTTGGTCAAGAAATATTTATCGAGGACTTACTAAGTGCTAAGGACTGTGCTTATCTCTGGCCTAATGATGCTATGCAAGGGAGGAGCAGCTACTTGATTCTTTGAGCTTGTATTCATATTCATAGCATCAAAGACCTTCAGTGGCCTCACTAGCTAACACATTGACTTCCACGTAAGAACTCATAGCATAACATTCAGGGAACTCCACAGTTCGGCCCTAAACTTCCTCTTCAACTCTCTATTTACTGGTATTACCCTACAAGAATTCCACATATTAACTTTATTCATTATTCCTTAAACAAGGGAATACTCCTTCTCACCAACTTGATCTTAAGCAACTTGAAGTTATATACCTCTTGGATACTCCTAGCTCAGCATCGAATACTCCTTATGATAGAAACTCAGCCAATGGTTGTCATTGATAAGAATACAGTTTACATTCTAGTTTATCATTCTATGTGAATTGTCCCTACTCTGTGCTTCACTGCAACCATAGAGCCATCTTTGCCCTTATACTTATTACATTGTATTGTAACTATCTGTAAGCACCACTAGAAGATTATTGACTAAGAGAACTCAAAGCCTCTTCTCCCCCATTCTGTCTTTGTTTGCCTAGAAGCTAGTACAGTGTCTGGACAATAATAGGTTCTCAATAAATTACTAGAAGACTGAAGGAATGAATGAGTATAGAAACAATGTTTCCATGGTGAATTTCATTCTCTCTGGAAATGATGGATAGTCAATCAGGTACGTAGAGGTACACATTTACATTAAAAATAAAAGTGTAATAAAAAGGACTTCATCAGTCACTTGGCTGTTGCTAAGATATCACTTAACTGGTCAAAGCTAAGTCTCTATTTTTTGAAAATATACTTTATTTATATATGTAGTTCACATTTACACTCACAACTGTACTTATGTACATACACACTTATATCTGAAAGGATTTATTAATTGCCCAACTAATTGCTGCTCCAAACAATATTCCTTTAGAGAAGAACATGAAAGCTATTCTTTAAAATAAAGGAATATGAACAAAACCCATAAGCTTTACAAAGTCCCAAAGGGAGTTACAAGGTTGGAGCTGGATGCTATTACAGCCACTATATATCATTCAAATACAGCTTTTAAGGAGGAAACCATAACCCATTGGGATCAAGTAGAGGAATTTGCAATTCATCATCTGTATTTTGGAGTCTGGAACTCCAGTCTGTTCAACCCCATTAAATGTTCCCTCTATCATAAACATGTAGGCATCTCAACTAGTTAGAAACATGTACAGCATCTGAGTTTTAAACAGATAGTTGAACTACATACTTCTTGAGCATTACATAACCATGTTTTCTAAGTATTTAGCAGTTTCTGAGAGTTATCCAGCAAAACATTCTCCTACTCACTCTAGGAGCATAAACATTATCTTAAGGATTTCATAAAATGAAGGAAAAAAGAATTTCATAAAATGAATACAAATAGTGCCCACACTACCTAACTACTTCCTTCCTAGGCAATGTAACAGTTCCATTAATACTTACCCAAAAGTCAAAACATCAATCATCTATATCATTTATCCCTTCTATGAACTTCTTTTTTTTAGACAAATAACCTAGTTCTATATTGTTTGAGTGTTTATATTAGGAGTTTGCATTGCTTTTGTGATCAGAAAAGCATTGAAGGTATTTTCATTTTGTAGAAAAAGTTAAATAAGTGATCAAAATTTCATTTAGTGTTCTAATTGGGCTATTAGCAGAACTGCATGTGGTGCTAGATTCACTAAGAGATATGAGAAGGAGACATGGAGAGAACACCAACATAAAAGAGGAACATAGAGAAGAAAAATGAGTTTTAGTTATATATTTACTGTCCAAAGACAATCAACATAAAGTACTAAAACTTATAGGGAAGAACTAGCAACATAGTTACAAAATACACAAGCCCTATCCAGGTTATGGCTAATGCAGCAAATACATGCTGGTGCTTTTAGAATATGCTAACCAAATTCCCAGAATTACGCATTTATATTGTGTATAAATATGTCAACATTTATACATGTGTCTTCCAGGAAGACAGAGAAATGGTTGAGTTTGCCTGAAAATCTCTCTCCCCAAATCAGGCTTAATACAGCTATAAAGCAAACAGAAAGAGATCCTTCTCTGTTACATAAAGATTTTAAAAATAGCATATTTTGTATTCAATGACAGATTTACACAATTTTCTACACCAGGTTCCTGTGATGCAGCCAAACAAATAAGTGCAATGGTCAAGATGGAAGAATGAATCAAAAGGAGAAAATAGACTTGACAGCACAGAAAGCTGAATCATGGAAGCAGACAAATAAATGGAAAAATATTCCCAAAGTACTTTGTAGAGAATAGAGAAAAAATAGCCAATGTGGAAGGTAGGTTTCATAGCCTACCTACCAGTACCAGGTGTTTCTGAGGAATTAATGGATTAGAAACAAAAATCAAAGCTAGAATAGAAGAAAATGTTTCAGTTTTAAAAAATTATCTGAGATTAGGTATTACAGAGGATCACCAAGTTCCATGTTATAAACAAAATTACCAAAGATCAATATATATATCCAGATATGTCCTGTTTATTATGTCCAGAAATAATTTAACATTCCCATTAGCATTCAAGGAACAAATACTCAAATCAAAATTATCATGATTTGTTCTTTTCAGCAAAGTCAACCAAAAGACAAAGGAGCAATGACTATAGGGTTCTGAAGGGCAGCATGAGATCTGCAAGGTTTTGGATGATGAACCAGCCCAATAAAAAGTTGGCTCAGATTACTAGACATGAAAATCAGGAGATGGGGCAAGAGATGACACCATAAAGGTAGTTTTGACTTTATCTTTTGGGTAATAGGGAGCTTTTGAAGGATCTTCAATGGTAGGGGACTCAAGTAATGGGAAGGGAGACCAGTGGTAATGATCCAGAGGAGGGAGGCTACTGGACAGGAATAAGGATACTGAGCTGGTAGTCTCTTTTGTTTTGGTTTTGTTTGGTAAAAATTCATTTGGAGACATGTGTAATGAATCAGGTGGGCAATCAGGCTGATAGAAAGGATTTGGCAAGAAAAACAAAGTATTAAATGAAATGGTTTTATTATGACAACCACAACTGTCTGAGGGGATTGCCATGAGACTAGGCTAAAAACTCTGGGAAGTCAGAGGCCAGGCCTCATCCTACACTCTGTTTCCAGGACCTATCACAGTGGCTGGTATAAAGCAGGTATTTAATACATACTTATGGAGTAAATGAGTGAAGAGAGGAACTCCAAAAATGGTTAGACCAATTGCAACATCACTGGAATGAGTGTCTTTCTGCCAAGGAGACTAGTCTGAAAGAGGATGCTCATTTAGAATGAGAAAAATTCTGGCCCATTTGTTTAAAAAGAGAAAAAGAAAAAAAAACAGTACTTTCATTTTGTAGTAACAATTTGGAGTTGATAATTTTAGAACTAATACACCAGGGGCACCTGGGTGGCTTAGTCGTTAAGCATCTGCCTTTGGTTCAGGTCATGATCCCAGGGTCCTGGGAGCGTGTTCCGCATTGGGCTCACTGCTCTGCAGGAAGCCTGCTTCTCCCTGTTTCTGTTCCCTCTCTCACGGTGTCTCTGTCTGGCAAATAAATAAATAAAATCTTTAAAAAAAAGAATTAATATACCAAATGTTAAATATTAGCCACAGCAGGAAAAAATGATCAAATAATTCATTGTGTTTAATTAATTCACTGTGATTGTGAATATATCCTTGGTCCAAAAGCTAACCATTGTTTAATTAGGTCCTCTCATCTTATGAAATGTCTTAAACCAAAGAAGAATAGAATGAGCTTGGCTGTATTATGATAATCACACTTACCTAGCAAATGAAGCAGATTTCATTGACTAAGAAACAGTCCTTAGCACACTCTCACTTGTACAAAAGAAATTAACTATGCGGTAGTTATTCTTCCTTTATTCTGTCTTTAGCCAAGATGCAAATTCTTCTAAAACTTGAAGTGTTCCAAATCCTAATATATAACACCAGATTTCATTGTATAATAGTGCCATTTGTTCTATTAAGATTTAGTGAGTACCCCCATATATACCATCCCTGCTGAGGAACACACACTATAGTGTGTGTTTCACAACTATTTCACAAATGCCTCCCTGGGTCAGGTAAATCATCTGCCCAGTCTGGTGTTGTAGCATCCCATCGTAATATCTTCAAAAATATGATATTTCATTGAAACCTTGTACTGCATGGAGACTTTGATTTCAGCTGTGGGCTGCATCAGAAAATGCTCTTTCAAAAAAATTAGTCAAAACTGACAATATCTAATCGAGTCTAAATTTTGAGGGCCCACCAAATGTGATCTTGAGACACCTTTGTGGCTCAGCTCTATCAAAAAACAGCATCCTTTTGCTCCTGGGCAATTTGAATGTCTAGAGACCTAAGAATACTAACATGTTTTCCATAGAGTGGCTACTGTCCCACAGGTTGAATCCTTGAAGTGATGCGGCACTGAACTTGTACAACTGACTTCTCCCGATTTTGTATCTTCTCTTTGCCCTACCCAGTGCCATGGATTTTACAGAAAAGCTCAGTCTGTATTGACATTTTGAAGTGCAGAAGCTGAGCATTTCCATAATTCCCTTCCACCATTATAAGTTAGGTTCAGATTTTGTGAAGGGATTTCCCCTGCTATTATTTAGCGCCCAGTGATCATATTTACACAGGTCATTATTACTATATTATAAGTACATTGTGAATTTAAGAGAACAAAGTGACACAGCTCCATTCCTGGAAGAGCTAAGAATATAGATCCATAGGTCCCAGAAACATCTAACTTGGGGCCATTGACCTTGATCTGAAAGCCAAAAAATTGTAGGTCTTCTATAAGCTCGGTTTCTGAGCATGAAAACTAAAGACAGAAGGGGAAAAAAAAACCCAAACTGCAGAAACCTGTCTTTGGGAGTACTGAGAATAAACACTGGGATCAAATATTTCCCACAGATAATTAGCAAGTTGCAAAATCAAGTGTGGTATGCATATGAGACTGTGGAAGAAAGAGAGCAAGGAGGTAAGGGAAATGCAAGCATGTATTTTCATCAAGAGGAATTGCTACTGGCATTGAAAAAGTTAAAGAGATTTCGGGGCAAATTAATGAACTGAAAACTAAATTAGTTAATGAAGTAAGCACCACAAAATTAATGAAGCAGGGACTGGTAGAGCTCATTTTCAAAGAGTAGCTCTCTGAACATGCAGATTTGGACCCTGGCCTCCGTATATTTTGAGAATCTGGCTACCATTACCCGAGACAGAACTGGATAATGTATTATCAATGACGCTTTCTTTCAAATAATGTCAATAAGCAACATATATTTAGATCTCTAAGCCATGGCTTCAGCTTCATCCTGTTGGAAATGCTGACATCAGATCAAATCAGAACAAAAGATGAATGAATAGTAAGAGAAGGAGTAGATGAGGGAAACACTGATTGAGACAATGACAGTGCCTCTTTAAGGGGTCCGCTTCACATGGTTCACCTACCTGTGAGCCTTTCAACGTATGTAGTCATATATGTAACCATCTGTATCTATATTCAGCTAAACAGTGTCTCCAACTCCAATCCCTTTGCTTATCTCAATTCCCAGTCCAACAGTGAGAATCCTGGTTCCCACCACCTGCCATCCACTGACTTAGCTGTTCCATCCCAGTGTACATCCATAGCAGTGTCAGAATCCATCTGTACCAGCAGAGGAAACAACTTTACGGATCAGAGTCCAGCATTTATGTGAAGATTCTTTTGCCTTTGGTCTTAGCAACTCCCCTCATTTCCAAAGTTACTTAGGCCAGTCCCTTCCCTCCTTTTCCCCCCTTCCCCACCCAATTTCATTCAGTAAGGTGGCTTCAGATATTTGTAATGCAGTTAGTGTCTTCTGTCACAGTCTGCATCCAACCTGGGATTCTCCCATTTCCAAAATAATTTTTGTGTCCATTCATATTTAGTCTTCATGCTATAAAGCTCTGTGGGTCTTGACAATGCATAAGGTCAAATACACCAATATAATATCATATACAATAGTTCCACCACCCTAAAAAAAATCCCCTGTGCTTCACCTAGTCAACCTTCCCCACTCCCCAAACCCTTGGAAACCACAGATTGATTTCCTGTTTCTGCAGTTTTGCCTTTTCCAGAATATCACATAGATGGAACTATGCCTTCACAGACAGGTTACTTTCTCTTAGCAATACGTATGTAAGATTCATTCACATTGTTGAGTGTATCAGCAGTTCATCCCTTTTGACCACTGAATAGCATGTACTGGATATACATAGCATGTACTGTCTGGATGTACCCACAGTTTGTTTATCCATTCACCTACTGAAGAACATCTTGGCTGCCTCCAGTTTGGGGTAATTATGAATGAAACTACTATAAACATTCATGGGCTGGGGACATAAGTTTTCAATTCACTTGGATGAAAACCTAGGAGTGTGATTGCTGGGTCATATTTTAACTTGATAATAAACTGTTAAACTGTCTTCCAAAGTGGCTAGACCATTTCATATTCTCAGCAACAATGAAGAAGAGTTCCTGTTGCTCCACATCCTCGAAGCATTTGGTGCTGTCAGAGTTTGGGATTTTAGCTATTCTGATAGGTGTATGGTAGTATGTACTTGTTGTTTTAATTTGCATGTGCTTATTGGCCATCTGTACGTCTTTTTTGCTGAGGTGTCTGCTCGGGTATTTTGCACTTCTTAAAAACTGGTTCATTTGTTTTCTTACTGTTGAGTTTCCTTGTATGATTTTGGCACAAGTCCTGTATCAGATATGTGACTTGCAAATATTTTCTTAGTCTTGGCTTGTCTTTTCATTCTCTTAACAGTGTCTTTTACAGAGCAACTTAAATTTTTTCTCACAAAGCCTCTGCTTTTAACCACAGTTCTCTATGTCTCTTTATTTTAACTGTCTGTCACCATTGAATTCCAGAGTCCTCCATCTCTCCTCAGCTCAGGACCTTGGATGGTGCCAATTATAGCAATGGAAAATACCATCAGCCAAAGGTTTTCCCTGCTTGGCAGCACTTCCCTCTCCCTGAATAATGCCTGGAGACCATATCACACTGGCTCCTTTCTTATTCCTCACACTTGCCAGGAAAGTTTCTGTCTCAGGGCCTTTGCACTTATTCCTCTCTCAACCTAGAATGTTCTTTCACAGATATCCTCTTGGCTTACTTCTTTACTACCTATAGATGTTTTCTCAAATGTCAGTTTCTCAATGAGGCCTACTTTCCAGAACTCTGCAGACCATTGTCATCCTAGCAGCCAGTCAAAACTATTTTAGAGTATGTCTATACAATTTCTGTTACACCCAGGAGGGATGAGCAACTCTGGACCTGTAGGCAAATGGTGGGCCTACACTTGTGCTATGGTCTGCTTGCCCATCTCAGTAGAAAAGATGAAAAGTCTGCCTCCCAGTGAGCTATTTCTCTAATGTGTCCAGATATTAACCACAGTGACTAAAAAGCAGTGCTAATTTTCTCATCAGTGTTCTTCAATAAAGTAGGCAAGCTAAGTTGTAAGCATTTTTATTTTTTTTGCCATAAACTCCATACAGCAATTTCCATCTTGAATGGGGAAACATGAGCCCAGGGAATATTTTTATTTCCTAAAATTATTTCCCATGAACAAAAGTTTGTTCCCTATTGGAGGAAAGCCTGTGCTTGCCCAGAACAGGATACAGTTGATTAGGGTCAGTGGTCATGGTTGGAAATGTAATTGGTTCTTCCATGCACATGACAAGGAAAGCAAATACACAGCCAGATGGAGTCCTAGCCCCCCATGCCTACCACACAAAAATTTTCCCAGGCCCACCCACTCATTTACCTCTCACACCTAATGGCCTCTGACCCTCCTCTCCCCAGCTCCATTCCTCCCTGTCTCCACAGCAGCATCTCAACCTTTCTCTTCCTCTGATGACCTGTTTATTCCCTTCTTTGGTATTCTGACCTCAGCCATGCCCACCTCCTTCAGGAAGCATCCCTCCTTGATTTTCCTGGCCCCAGATGCTCTGGGCAAGATGCACCTCCTCCATAAGACTCAGCTTTGTAGAGCACCGCCCCCCATAGCTGCAGCCAGGTTAGGCTCTCTCCTCCATGACAGGACATATGCATATTATAAGAGAGAATTTCCTTTTTTAAAAATTTATTTTTTAATAATTTCAATTCAGTACAGTTTAACATAAATGTTATGTGAGTTTCAAGTGTACAATGTATCGATTCAACCATTCTATACATTACTCAGTGCTTATCAGGATAAACATACTCTTCATCTCCTTCACCTGTTTCGCCCGTCCTCCCACTCATCTCCCATCTGGTGACCACAAGTTTGTTCTCTATGGTTAACAGTGTGTTTTCTGGTTTGTCTCTTTCTTCCTTTGCTCATTTGTTTTCTTTCTTAAATCCCACGTGAATGAAATCAGGTGATATTTGTCTTTCTCTTACTGACTTATTTCACTTATTTCACTTATTTACTTATTTCACTTCCTCTTTCACCCTGAAAGAGGATTTCTTATTCATGGCAATAAGGCTCTTGGCTAGGGATGTACAAGACCAGGAGGAAGAGGAAATGGTGAGGAGCGCTTTTTACAACAAATGGATTGGAACAACTTGTTTTTGCAAGGATTTGGATTTTGATTTCTCTGACCCTCAGAATCCTGACAGCAGCTATCTAGCAGTTTTCCCTCTAAGTGCACACTTTCTCACTCACGAGGAACATTGATTTCTCTAGTGCAGACAGGCAGAATGCAAATGATGGCACCCCTAAAATTAACAGTGGAAAAGCAAGAGATGATTCCAAATGTGCTGACGGGGAAACTAAAATTCAACCCACTCTCAGAATAAATGATGTAATTTGTCAGTCTCCTCTGGTCAAGAGTGAGAGTTTCAAAAGGTTAAGGTCCTAGAAATCTTAACTACTTTGACAATGTCATCTGACAGTTGATAAGAGATTAAGAAAATGAAAAATCCTTTTTTTTTAAAGATTTTTTTTACTTTTCAGAGAGAGAGAGAGAGCAGCACAAGTAGGGGGAGCAGTGGGCAGAGGGAGAAGCAGGCTCTCTGCTGAGCAAGGATCCCAATGTGGGGCTTGATCCCAGGACCCTGGGATCATGACCTGAACCCAAGGCAGATGCTTAACCAACTGAGCCACCTAGGCATCCCAAAAATGAAGGATCCTAACCAAGGTTTTAAGAAA
Organism: Mellivora capensis; assembly: GCA_004024625.1. Classification (NCBI taxonomy): domain Eukaryota; kingdom Metazoa; phylum Chordata; class Mammalia; order Carnivora; family Mustelidae; genus Mellivora; species Mellivora capensis. The sequence goes on along the minus strand of PISX010013975.1, from coordinate 24,841 downwards.
TGTGTACTGTAGGCTCCCATCATGGGCTGCCTGAGCTTGATGGTATTCTGTGTTTTCCATTCCACTGTAAATGAACACAACCTTACAATTGATACCATCTCTTTCTGTAAGACTTACAGTGGTTAAAAAAAGAAAACACTACCAAAGGAATAAGGCAAAAGAAAATCCTATCTCTAAGTGAAATTCAAACAAATGAGGCAAACATATTTATAGAAATCTAAAAGGGAATTCAAGGCCAACAAGAATAACTGTTTGCTGAGCACAAACACCTGAGTGCCAGAAATCAGGGCTTCTAAGGTTTTCCCATAGTTGAGGGATAGTGGCTTTAGCAGTTATTAGTTTTCCTTATTGGAAAATTGTGCAGTCAGCCCCAATGTTCATAGCAGCAATGTCCACAATAGGCAAACTGTGGAAGGAGCCGAGATGTCCTTCAACAGACAAATGGATAAAGAAGATGTGAGATATATATATAATACATAATATTCATATATATGAATATTATGCAGCCATCCAAAAATGAAATATTGCTACTTACAATGACGTGTATGGAACTAGAGGTTATTATGCTAAGTGAAACAGGTCAATCAGAGAAAAGCAATTATCATATAATTTCACTGATACAAAGAATTTGAGAAACAAGTCAGAGGATCATAGGGGAAGGGAGGAAAAATGAAACAAGACAAAAACCAGAGAGGGAGACAAACCATAAGAGACTCTTCATCTCAGGAAACAAACTGAGGGTTGCTGGAGGTGGGGAGGGGTGGGATGGGATGGCTGGGGGATGGACACTGGGGAGGGCATGTGCTATGGTGAGTGTTAAGAATTGTGTAAGACGGATGAATCACAGACTTGTACCCCTGAAACAAATTATACATTGAATGTTTTTTTGTTTGTTTGTTTTTTTGTTTGTTTTTTTTTAAAGATTTTATTTATTTATTTGACAGAGAGAGATCACAAGCAGGCAGAGAGGCAGGCAGAGAGAGGGGGGAAGCAGGCTCCCTGCCGAGCAGAAAGCCCGATGTGGGGCTCGATCCCAGGACCCTGAGATCATGACCTGAGCCGAAGGCAGCGGCCTAACCCACTGAGCCACCCAGGCGCCCCTATACATTGAATGTTAAGAAAAAAAAAGATGTGGTGAGAAAACAGCCAACATATCCCATTTTTGGAGGAAACTTCTTCAAAGAGGAGATCCATAATTTATGGGAAAGCCTCTGGGAAGGGCACAAGGCCTTCTGTAATGCAGTGTTGCTGTTGCCACTGATCTGGTGTCACACCCATTTCCACTGAGCCCGCTAGGTGGCCCAGCCTCCCTCAGCGTCTCTCAGGAGAGCAGTGGCCACCATATTAACTGCACTTCTACCTATGGCCTGAGGGACTGGTTTGGCTGAAAAAGCCAGGCAAGATTTAATACATGGAGAGACCTGTGACAGGTCACTCAAGCAACCAACCAAAACTCCTCATTCCAAGATTTGGGGAAAGACAAAAATGGAAGATATAAGGAATATCTTTGGGAGAAGTTCCTAGCATTTTTAACGTTTATCCAAAGACAATAGTGTTTTATCTTTAAGCTGCTCTCTGAAAGGCACTGCCAGAGAGTCAACTGTTTACTCTACCTTGGAAGAATATGGGTGAACTAGGTGAAGGGGATTAAGAGTACACTTACCCTAGGGTGCCTGGGTGGCTCAGTCCATTAAGCATCTGTCTCTAAATCTCAGTGCAGGTTTTGATCTGGGTTGTGAGTTCAAGCCCCATGTTGGGCTCCAAAAAATAGTACATTTGTCCTGATGAGCACTGAGTAATGTATACACTTGTTGAATCACAATATTTTATACCTGAAGCTCATATAACACTCTATGATACTCCTACTAGAAACAAATAAACTTCCATCATGGTTTGTGGGTGTAAACTATATACCTAAACCAGCCCCTCCAACAAAGGGATGAGGGATCACTGTGAATGGATAAACAAATTATTCCCTAAAATAAATTTGAGTTCTTTCACCTAATAATTCAGACTTCACCATGTTTAGAAATAGAAAATGGGGGAATAGGCCATGAAGCCAAAATAAATGCTGGATGTGCCAGGGCAGTGAGGAAGCAACCACTGAAAAGTCACCAGACAAATGAATAGAACATGGGTGGTCAGAGAACAAGGCCAAGGACAGCAGCCAAGCATTGCCGTTTCCCCATCTTCTGTGGCTAGGGGTCCCAGGGAATCAACAATGCAAGGTTTATGATGGGATCAACTGTAAAAAAAAAAATGGTGCTGAACAGTTTATACATCATTTCCTCCTCTATTATTTCACCGGATCCTCGCAACAATGTATTCATCATATTTGTATTCATATTCATTTATCTATTCATTTTCAACAAATATGTTGAACACCTACTATGTGTCAGGCACAATTCTAGATGTGAGAAAGACCAGGGGGAAATAATTCAGATAAGACACTTGTTCTCATTGAGTTTATGGTCTGGGTAGAAACCAGCAATAACCACGAAAAAAAAAACAACAACCCACACACAAATATGTACAAAGGATGATGAGTACTGTGAAAAACAATAATGGAGTGATGGCACAGAAGGGGCTAAGAGCAAGGCGTTCCTTTCAACAGAGTGGACAAGGAAAAGGGTTACATTGGAATTAAGACCTGGAAGATGAGAAGGAGTTACCCTGCAAGGATTGGAGGTGGATTGGAAGGCAGAGAGGTATAAGAATGCCCCAAGTAGAGGGAACAGTCAGGCCAATGCCATGATACAGGAAGGAGTCCTTTGTGTTTTTTCACCTGAAGGGCTGCTGCAGGGGTGGCTGGAAGGTAGCAAGCCAGATGGAAGTGTGCAGAAGATGGATCCAGAGAGACAGGCAGGGACTGATCAGTGAAGACCTCAAAACCAATGGGAAGGACTATTCCAAGGGCAATGGCAAGCCACTGGAAGGTTGTGACTGATTTGCATTTTTAGAAGGTTCTTTCAATGATTAGACTGAAGGGGGACAAGAGTGTGTGGGGAGAATAGTTACAGTGAGTAGTAGCGAGAGATAGCCAGACACTGGCTAGTGTTGCTGGAGGAGTTGGTTAGAAGTAGGCAAATTAAAAAAAAAAAATCATCAAACTATATACTTAAAATAGATACAGCTCATTGTAGGTAAATTATACCTCAATAAAACTCTTCCAGAAGAAAAAAAAAAGAAGTAGGCAAATGTGAAATAGGCTTTGGACATGGAAATTGCAGGGCAAGTGGATGGACCAGACCTGGGTGGAGGAAAGGGGATGAGTCAAGGATGACTCCTGGGTTTGGGGACTGAGTAACTTATTGGACAGTGGTGTCATTTTCTGAGATGGGGAGAACAGAAGGAAGACCAAATTTGGAGTGGGATGAGGGTATTTAGAATCCCGTGAGGGAGTGTTATGCCTTTGTTTTACAGATTATTAAAAAAAAAAAAAAACCAGCAACTGAGTCTCAGGGTCACATAACCAGAATTCCAAGCCTAGTCTTGGCCTACCCAGCTCCCTAGTCTCTAGAGTGTCCAGGATCAAGAAGCAAGCGTCTCTGCAGAGTGCTCCCTTCTTCTAGCACAATCACAGCTTTTAGTTCTCCTCCTATTCCCAACATCAGGAAGTCTGGGAACCAGGATGAAATGTGTGGGACTGGTTCCACGACTCTTTTTAGAGTTTTATTCCCAACTTTTCCTGCTAAGAAAAAAAATAAATCTCCACTAATATCTCTTGCTGCTGAGCCAGGCCTTGGAAATAAAGAATACAGGTGACGAGGTAATTATCTCCACAGTCTAACACAAGGCTGGAAAAGACAAACTTTCATACAGTAATTACCAATTGAGGGACAGAAATTGAGAACCTTCCTAACACTCTGCCCCGCTGAGAAACATGTTCAAGTACAGTGGAGGACCAAAGCTGGCTCAACACCAGCTCACTTTACATTGGATTTGGTTGTAACGGAGTCCAAAGATGGTCCAAACACTCTTATTGTCCTGGGATGTCATGCTAGCAATCACACTGAACGCTAGTTGGAATAACTTCACCATTGACCAAGCCTGGGGATTCTGTGACAGAGAGATGGGCCCCGGAATGGGAGTTTTATTCTGGGAACTAGAGTGTGAGACCTGTACCTTGAATTACAGTGATAACTGGCCTGGATCTTTCCTCATGGGGAAGAGAACACTGCCAGTGGATTGCCTTTGAAAACAAGGGGCAAAGAGGTTTTCTTGAATTGTTCTTGGAGGGGAGCAGAGAGCCCCCAAAGCCAGCCCTGGATGCAGATAGAAGAGAAGGTATTTAATGCTGGGATTTCCTCTAATACGACCTCCCCTTTTGCTGCAGCTGAGGATTTCTGGGCTCCTCCTGTGGTGGAGTGGGCCAGCCCCAAGGAGGTCAGGTCAGGAGGTTAGGAAGTAATGTGGAGAGAGGGCTTGGGGTCAGCTTCGGAAAAAGCAATCACAGAAAGAGGAAAAGGTTGGTGCCCACTCCAGAAGGTACTGCCATTTGGAAACACACCTGCTCCCACAGTTCAGGGAAAAACAGATCATGACTATAGCACCCGAAGATACTCCACTGTGGTGCTGTGGTTCTGAGCTTTGGGTCTTTAGTTGACCCTCCCTGGCAAACAATAAACTCTTATCAGATGCCCCTTTTCTAAAATTTCCTTAAGTTTCCCTTCCCCTCAGGTCCATTAGCATCTTTCATCACGACTGCTTTTCACTTTGGTGTCTTCATCTCCAGCATCAACACCAAAGCAAGACCCATGTCATCTGTCACCAGAAGTCCCCCAACTGTCCTGCACCCACTCTTATCCTCTGCTTCAAGCTGCACTATCACAGTAACATACTCAGGCTGGCTGAAACAACAGGGTCCCAGAGGCTCAGAGCTCGAGATCAGGGTAGCCCCACTGCTGCATTCTGCTCAAGGCCCTCCTCTGGGCCGCAGACTGCTAACTTCACATCACATCTTCTCTTTCCTGTTTTGATGGGGATGCTGAGGATTTAGTCTCTTCTCTTTCTTGCACATCATACGGCACTATTAGCTGTAGTCACCATGCTGTGCATTACAGCCTCGAACTTATTAGCTTATAACTGAAGCTTAGACCTTTTCACCGGCTTCATTCAACTCCCCCCACCCCGGCTTCTGGTGGCTACAAATCTGATCTCGCTTTCTATGACATTATTTTTTCTTCAAGATTTCGCATGTAAATGAAATCATACAGCATTTGTCTTTCTCTGTGTGACTAATTCAAGGTCCATCACCTGTTGCTGTGACACATGTGACACCTGTTGATGTGACACATCTTCATGCCAGAAAAAGGCAACATAGCTCTCTGGCCTCTTTTCTTAAGGATGTTAACCCTATTCAAGGTGACTCCACCTTGATGACCCAATTATATCCCCAAAACCCTACCTTTAAACACCATCACACTGGGATTAGGGGTTCAACATATGAATGGGGGGACACAAACATTGAGTGCATTGCCTCCTTTTCCAATCAATTTCCCATATGAATGTTCTATAAACAACCCACTATCTAAGAAAAGCATGCCCAGGATGCCAGGTCCCTGGATTTAAGTCTCAGAACACTAGGCCAGCAGTTCTCTCTCAGATTCTTTCCCCAGCATCATCTCCACAGAGTTACCCATAAGCAATAAAGCAAATATCCAACTGCCCTCTGGGTAGTACGCATGTCAACCCAATACCTCTCACCACACCACAACACATTAGCAGCAACAATGCACTTCATCAAACCCATTCTCCTCCAGTCCTTATCCTGTTACACCTCTGGAACATCCACTCCAATCTTCCCCCATTGTCTCTTCTGGATACCTGCAGCCATACCTGCCCCCACCCTCCACCATTTCCAAGAGCCCCTTCAAACTCACATGATGGACCACCACACCCTGTTCTCACTCAGCCGAAATGTAAATTCGACATACAAATCTCTTCAGCGAGTTTAAGAACAAGCATGTTAATAAAATTGGTGCCAGTAGAAATCTTATTTCTATTACATTTCAAGATGAGGAGATACAGGGTGCTACCTTTGCTGAGAGATCTAAAGCAAGGCAATAAACTGGGTCTTCTTGAGGGTGGGTTACCTGATGGGCCATGAATTGGCTGACCATGAATTTTTCAAACCACCACTTTGGAAAACTTTCAGGCACCTTTTGATACAACTGAGAATCCTGAGTTCTCAACAGAGGAAGAAAGATGGAAAGGGGGGGGAAGAAAGACCTGACACACAATACTCCTTAGAAGGAAACTTCTGATACTTGATTCAATTCCCCCTCTCAGGGTGTGGTGAGAATACCCAAACACTTTTCCCAGGATCCCATGGCTCCATAGCCAGATTTCATGGATATTGCAAAAGAAAAAAGAATATTGATTTAATTGCTGGAGAAAAATAAAGAGGGGATAGTGAGAGGGAGGGAGAGAAAGACACACACACACACACACACACACACACACACACACGGTTTCTTCCAAGCCTCACATTAACATGTTACCATACTAATTTTCTAAAGGTCAAGCTGTAGAACCACGACCATGGGAGCTGCCTTATTACACTGACTCCTAGAACTAGTTAGTTACACTGACTTATTACACTGACTCCTAGAACATAGCCATATGAAACATTTTAAATCTTGTTATCCATCCTCCTGAGCTCATGTTAAGATATTAGGCCCATTTCCTTTTGGGGAGTTGAATCAAAACATGACCAGCAAAGCACTCATCAATAGTCCCCATTAAAAGCATGTATTTTATCTGTTTACATATTTTTTCTCTTATCACATGGCCAGGACACCAGATAACAATGAAACTTGTATAATTGTTGGCATCATGAATACTGTAACCAAAACTTGTAAAACCTACATTAAAAATGTATCTTTTATCAGGACTCTCCTCCTTTCTCCTTCCTGAGCCAGTACCCCCAGTTCAGGTCCTTATTACCACCACAGCACTGAAGCAATGACTTTCCTAACTAGGCAAGGACCTCTTGCTTCTGGCCCTACTGCATATACCTGGTATGCTAAACCTTCAAAGGCATGGCTCTCAAGATGTCATGTTTCTGCTCAAAAATCTCCTGCGGTTCCCCTTTTCCCCCTGACTTTTATACGAGTTCCTCACTGTGACTTCTAAACCCTCCACAATTAGGCTTCAATTGGCTTTCTCATCCTTATCTTTACTACCAATTTACATTGGCATTGTATGTCAGCCACATACATTCCTAGCTGTTCCCCAAGTATGTCCAATAGCTTCTCCCTGTCATGACCTTACTCATTTTTCCCTCTGTCAAGGTTACCATACCTATCAATCTCTGCCTGATCCATCTTGCAAGGTCTTTCTCAAATACCCTCACCTCCCTGAAGCATGTTCCCTAATCCCAGGAGAAAACTTGCTCTGAACTCCTGTAATGTCATTTCTTTTTTTTTTTTTTTTTTGACTGTTTCTTCAACATAAATTTTTAAAATTTCATTTCTTTTCAGCATAACAGAATTCATAGTTTTACACCACACCCAGTGCTCCATGCAATGTGTGCCCTCCATAATACCTACCACCTGGCTCCCCCAACCTCCCACCCCCCCACCCTTCAAAACCCTCAGGTGGTTTTTCAGAGTCCATAGTCTCTCATGGTTCATCTCCCCCTCAATTTCCCTCAACTCCTTTCTCCTCTCCATCTCCCCATGTCCTCCGTGTTATTTGTTATGCTCCGCAAATAAGTGAAACCATATGATGATTGACTCTCTCTGCTTGTCTTATTTCACTCAGCATAATCTCTTCCAGTCCCATCCATGTTGCTACAAAAGTTGGGTATTCATCCTTTCTGATGGAGGCATAATACTCCATAGTGTATATGGACCACATCTTCTTTATCCATTCGTCCGTGGAAGGGCATCTTGGTTCTTTCCACAGTTTGGCGACTGTGGCCATTGCTGCTATAAACATTGGGGTACAGATGACCCTTCTTTTCACCGCATCTGTATCTTTGGGGTAAATACCCAGTAGTGTAATTGCAGGGCAGGGTCATAGGAAAGCTCTATTTTTAATTTCTTGAGGAATCTCCACACTGTTCTCCAGAGTGGCTGCACCAACTTGCATTCCCACCAACAGTATAAGAGGGTTCCCCTTTCTCCACATCCTCTCCAACACACGTTGTTTCTTGTCTTGCTAATTTTGGCCATTCTAACTGGTGTGAGGTGCTATCTCAATGTGGTTTTAATTTGAATCTCCCTGATGGCTAGTGATGATGAACATTTTTTCATGTGTCTGATAGCCATTTGTATGTCTTCATTGGAGAAGTGTCTGTTCATATCTTCTGCCCATTTTTTGATATGATTATCTGTTATGCATGTGTTGAGTTTGAGAAGTTCTTTATAGATCCTGGATATCAACCTTTGGTCTGTACTGTCATTTGCAAATATCTTCTCCCATTCCGTGGGTTGCCTCTTTGTTTTGTTGACTGTTTCCTTTGCTGTGCAGAAGCTTTTGATCTTGATGAAGTCCCAAAACTCATTCTCTGCCCAACCCAGTGGCACACTTCGAGATGTCTAACAACGGACTGAAAAAATTCCCAATTTACATACAGCATTTGCTGATTTCTTTTTTTTAAATTTCAGCTTTTAAAAAAATATTTTATTTATTTATTTGACAAATAGAGATCACAAGTAGGCAGAGAGGCAGGCAGAGAGAGAGAGGAGGAAGCAGGCTCCCTGCAGAGCAGAGAGCCCGATGTGGGGCTCGATTCCAGGTCCTGGGATCATGACCTGAGCCGAAGGCAGCAGCCTCAACCCACTGAGCCACCCAGGTGCCCCAGCATTTGCTGATTTCTATGATGTAAATACTCCCACCACAGTCAAGTTCGAGCTACCAATCTATTGTCACTGAAAACGGAGCTGTGAAGAGATACTTTACAGTAAAGAATTATGTAGTATTCCTACCATACATATACAATAGATGTAAATGATCTCAAGAGCATAGACAATAATATAGTAGAACAACTAAAAAGATTAATGATTTATTTCTGCTTTTAATCAAACTCATTGTAGGTTTTATCTAATTCAATTTTCAATAATGCTTGTGTTTAACAACCAACCCTCAAAATTCCCGCAACTTTAATGCTCAGCACTTGTGAGCTGGCTCAAACCAGTTCCAGCACACCATTGCCCCCACTCTCTACTGTATAAGCTCCTTGAAAGACGATGTTGTGTCTTTCATCATCTCTGTGCACCGAGCTCAGTACTGTGAGCAAGGGCACTTCTGGATAAAATGTTATAATACTATAAACCATATACATCGAACTTAATTAACCCCAATATGGACACCTGAATTCATATACTAGACAGAAGCACTAGAAGGAGCCGTCTATCAAGATCTAGAACACTGACGTCCTGTTACTGGCAGAAGGAAGGAAAAGGTCAGCGCTTCCAGGCAGAGAGATCCATAGTAAATTCAGTGCCAAGAGAACAGAGGGCCACTTGGTCTTGGAGTCCTGGTCTTATTGCCCCCCAGGGATTCTTTGGCTTAGTTTTGTCTCATTTGTTGGAATGCCCCCAAGTCTGAACCAAGGAACAGGAAAAGCAATGGATGAGGCAAGACTGTGGAAGGAAACTTCCACTGCTGTTTCAAGGACCCAGGTGGGACAAAGGAACAGAGGATGCCGTGGTACTCTACTGCTCATGTGGAATCTGAAACTGTTTGGACTCCAATATTCCCACTGCTCCCTACATCAGTAACATGAGGCCACAAAATGAAGAAACATTACCTTTCTTTGGAAGCCTTACAAACATGACTTAGAAGAACCTATTGATGGAGTTAAAGTTACTTTCAAAGAGAATAAGCTATTCCCTACACATGTTTATTATTCTCCTCCTATAAGAATGTGCTAAACATCCAGACTGAGAGTCAAGGTATTTGAATCCTTAGCCAAGTTGTTCTGGGATTTAAATATCATATAGTTCAACTTTGCTCTTTTGATTTTAATGGGACAAACTTGCTACTTTCCCCTATAGGACAATAAAAGAATTATTGGAAAAATGTAAATGCATTGATCTCCTTATATAAAGTACATTAGGGATGATTAAAAGCAATCGGGAATGTCGAAAGTCTAGAAAGAGGGTAAGCTGGGTTAGGGGTGGGGCCTAAAGTTCTGATTTATAAAACCTCCTCCAGATAATCCGAATGTCCAGAAAGGTTTGTGTATCCCAGGGGTATAAGGCATTAGGCAGGAGACAGGTATGTCAACTTGCTGCTAAGGGAAATGGACAAAGCTGCTAATGGGGAACCAGGGAAGGACTGCCACGTTGATATTGGAGACTATGATGTCACTGTAGCTCACATTCATAGAGGGTGAATGGTCTGAATGAGTGTGGAACAAAAAGGCTAGAGAACTAGAACGAGCCAGGGTTTTATAGGATAAATGCCACATAAGAATAAAAAGAAAGAGATGTGTGCCAATAGGCAAAAAGGATTTTAGAAAGCTGGATAATTTCTGGACAGGAAAGGCAATGAAACCAGGAGGGAGGCTAACTGGACCAGAGCTAAAATTGAGATCCAAAATCAGGAATGAGCACAAATATCTAAGTTGTCCCAAACATACGTAAAAGTTGCCCAATAACTGAACTGGTTATAAGTTTTGAAATTAAAGTTAATTAAATTTAAAAGCATAGATCCTCAGGTGTACTAGCCAGCCCCAGTTCAAACCAGATCAAGTATTTCTAATGAAAATTTCATGTTAAATTGAGATGTGCAGTAAGTATAAAATATACTCTTGTATAGGATTTTACATAAAGATATAAAATCTCTTATTAATACTCTTATAAACTGATCATAAGTTGAAATGATATTTAAATATACTTGGTTAAATATTGCTAAAGTTGTTTTTGTTTTTGTTTTAAGCAGGACTAGAGAAGGAAGGATGTAGGAAAGATGGATGGATCAGCCAGAGAGTGAGATACAAGGGTTCCAGGTCTCAAGGGGACATGGACAATAAAGATGAGGAAGCTCTAGAGAGCTGTGAGACCAGGGAGTTCAGTGGGCTGTTGGCATGAGGGCTTGAAACCACCCAGGACACGGCAGGCCTTTAGATGGAGAGGAAGCCTCGCTTGAGTAAGGATCTATGAGGCTATGCCCAGGACACCCCACGTGACTGAGGGAGCAGGTACCTCCAGGCTAAGGTGATAGCATCCACCTAAAATGTGTGAATGTTGATTTATTTGTAAAAAGGGATTTTACAGATAGGATTAAATTAAGGATTCAGAGATGAGGAGATTATCCTGGAATATCCAGCAAGCCCTATATGACATCGCAAGTGTCTTTATAGGAGAGAAGCAGAGGGAGATACCCAGAGGCACTGAAGAGAAGGCCAAGGGCTGATGGGCTGGTGGCAGCAGATGGGAGTGACATGACCTGAAGCCAAAGAGTGCCACAGGCCACCAGAACCTGGAAGAGGCAAGGAGCAGATTCTACCCTAGAGCTTCCTAGACTTTCTGACACCTTGAGCTCAGCCCAGTGAAATGCTTTTCACACTTATGGCCTCCAAAACCGTGAGGGAACACAATTTGGTTGTTCTAAGCCCCTAAGTTTGTGTCCCCCTTGTTAAAGCAGCCAGGGGAAAAGGTGCGATGGAGAGCTGAGAAAAGAGTTCCTGGCACTGTGGGGAATGGGTGGCCCGCACTGGAGCCAGCTTTCACTCAAGGAGACAGGAAGGGGAGGAGAACATTCCATGAAGAGATGATTTCCATAAGGAAAACAGTTAAGATAGGACAGGGCTTCTAAAGGTCCTGGCAGGGAAACACTGGACAGAAGGTAGGTCAGTTAAGCACAGAGGCAAAAATACAGAAAGGAATCATAGTAGTGGGAGCAGCCGTTTTCACACCGTCCTGGGCCTCTCTCCTAGCTTCTGTGGGTTGCCGGCACTCCTTGGCATTGCCTGGTGAGTAGATGTACAGTTCCAGTCTGTGCCTCCATCTTCATACAGCCTTCTTCTCTGTCCTCTCCTTAGCTCTTCTCCCCTTCTGTGAACACCAGTCATCGGATATGGGGCCCACCCTAAATCCAGGGGGATTGCACCTCAACATCCTTAACTATTTACCTCTGTACAAACTCCATCTCTCAATATGGTCACATTCTGATGTTCTGGGTGGACATGAATTTCAATGCACTGCAAAGAGCATTTACTTTGTGCCAGGTATGTTTGAAAGCATTTTACCTGTATTAAATCTTTTTATCATCCAACTTTCCTAGGAGTAGATACTATAATGAATATCCCCACTTCAGAGAGGGGGGAACCCAAGGTCCAGCGAGGCTAAGGAACTTGTCTATAGTCACACATAGAGTAAATTCCAGCACTGAATTCCAACCCAGACATTCTGGCTCCAAAGGTCATATTCTAAATCACTGTCACAATCTGCTGTGAATAACCATTTAACAAGTAAACTCGATTTCTAGTTGTCATGCTTTACGCTTCTTAGTAGAAAACCTGACTCAGATGATACCACTTACACTCACACTTGTGATTAGGCAGAGCCTTATTTGTAAACTATTAGTGTGTTTACTGGAGCACAAACAGAAGACAAAATCACCAATTTACTAATTGATCTTCCCTGTTGGAGATGCCAACCGTGCAATCCTGAGCAGGGCAATCATTCTCTCTGCATCAGCTTATCAGTTACTGTTTATTGAGCACCTACTATGTGCCAGGCAATAGACGAAGTAGGTATTGAGGATGTGGTGAAGCCCAAGACAGACAGAATCCCCTGCCCTGCTGGACATTAAATGCTAATGAGCAAAACTAAGCGAGGAATCACTCAGATATTTTAATAATGATGGGTTGGCAAAGGATTGGAAATGAATGCGGGGGATGGGCTTTCTGGAAGCAGATAGAAAGAAGGCCTCACCCCATCTGAGGAGAAAGGGAAGAGAGCTGTTGAAAGGGTCATTGAAACCAAAACTTGAAGGATTACTGAGAGAAGGGAAAAGCCTTCCAGGCCACAAAGGTAAGCATGATGATCACAAGTTAAGCATTTATAACATAAACAGGATCGTGCAACCACAAACAGGTGTAAGGAAGATTAATGGAGCTAGCACAGGATGAAAATGCCTCGTACAGTGCCAGGTACAGAGAAGGTACTAAATCAACATCACCTGAATCTGAATTCATGGAGAATCTCTCTTGAACCTTCACCTGAGAAAAATGCAATAACCTTAAATTCTCAGGTCTCATCCTGCGGGCTTCCTGAAGCTGACATTCATAACCAAACGGACTAAAATCGCAGAACAGATGATATGAACTTGTCATTTTACCATTTTACCTGACAAGGTCATCTTAATGAAACAAAAAACCCCACCCATATATGAATTTCAACAGTTCTGGCATACTGTTTTTCTAAAGCCCACACCGCATACATCAGTCACATTAAAACCATTGATCCCTCTAAACAATGATTGCATAATCACTGTAATTACTGTACAAAGGACAGACTCAATCTCAGGGTAGAAAAAGTGAGCCTACTCCACATTTTTTTTTTTTGGTAGCATACTTAAATTACACCATAGGCACTTTTTAGCATAACATGTACTGTATATCTTTGCATTTCAAAAAACCCATTTCCCCCCTACACATAACACTTGGTAACTCAGGGAAATGTATCTTAGCAGCTCCCAACTGCCACTTCCTCAAGTTGGCTCCTGGTTAGTACTTTTTCTATTTTCTTGGGTTAAGCGCAAACTACAAGCTCTCTGGGAGCAAGAGTAAACCTGATTGCCTTTGAGAAAAAAGGAGTACCTTTAGTTTCCCTCCCCTTCTCTCAAAATCATATCATGTGCAATGGAAACATCAGCTGTATTTATCAATAATAAAGTGACCACGGGAGGAAACCAAGTGAATAGCTTCAGTGAAAATTGTCATATGTAATTAGCTTTATATACCAGTGAGATATCTTTCTGCACATCTCATTCTACCCTAGACCAAGGAGAAAGGCTCATTACAAATACAAGCTCTACTGAAAAAAAGGAGCTGGGTTCAGAGGCTTGTTCTGTGGCAAAGTGATGCTGTGTGACCTCTGCCTATGCGTTGGAGCCCCTGAGACTGCCATGTGAGGAAGCCCATGCCACATGAGGAGGCTAGGGGAAAGTGCTCTGGGGGCAGTCCTGATCTGTGAGTCATCCCTACCCAGCTACTGGCTATGGAAATAACATCACCATGGATTCTCCAGACCAGTACAGATATCAGCTGAAAGCCACTGAGTAACAGGAGTTGATGCCACAAGTTGCAAAGGAATCACCTGAATTCTTTGACCCCAGAGTCTGTGATCCTAAGAAAACAGTTGTTATTTTAAGTTGCTAAGCTTTGGGGCCATTTGTCAATAGACATTAACAATAACAAAAACAAGACACACCCACATAAGGTTAGCTCATTGGGCCAACAAGTGCCTGGAAAGACCCTTGGCTACATGTCAACAGGATAGTAGTGAGAACAGGGACAGCAGCAACAATCGGCCTGTATATATAGGACGTACTCCGCACAGGGCACTGTTCTAGTGATTTATGTCTATGAACTCATTGAGTCCTCATAGCAGACCTGTGGGGTAAGTGCTATTATTATCCCTACACCACAGGTGTGGAAATTGTTGCACAGAGATGTCAAGTGACCTGCCCAAGCTCCCACAGTGAGGTAGTACGATGTGGATGTAGGCAGTCTAGGACCAGAGTCCTCACCTACAGTCTGCATGCTGTACAACCTCACTAGTGTTAAGTATGTATAAGAAAGCTTACCGACATGTCTAGACTTCCTAAAAACTTCACAGAGCCAGCTTCCTGGTCCTGGTCAGCAAGTCCATCCAGAGTGGCATTCCCAACAGCTCAGTGGGCTCTTCTAGCCCTGGTCAGTCTCCAAGCTGTGAGGGCACTTACTCAAGTTCCTGCAATTCATAAAGACAATTTTCCTTTGGAAGATTCCCACCCTGTCCTGGCACTTGGTGATGACTCAAACAGCACCGATCTCTTGTGTTAATGTTATCTTGAGCTAGGCTTTATCAGTCCTGTCATAGGTGCTGCAGAAGAAGCTAATAATAAGAAGAAGAAGAGCTAAAAGCTACTGAGCATTGGGTGCCAGGCAAGTCTTACTCTCAGCACTTAACATGTGATATTTTCTTCAACCCTCACAATGACAGTGACCCATGAAGCAACTGCTATTGCTTTCCCTGCCATTCCACAGAAAAGGAAACTGAAGCTCATGCAGATTAACTGACTTGCCCAAGGTCACACAGTGAGGAAGTGGGACAGGATTTGAAATCACATCAGTACAACTCTAAAGCCAGTATAGTATGCTCAATGGGATCAGTGAGACTCAATGAAATGCTTTTCTGGTGAAAGAGACATATGACCTCATGGGGAAAAAGCCAGCATGGGCTCCTTCCCAACACTTCCTGGATTAAATCCCAGCTCTACCCCTTTTGCTCTCAATGGTTCATGTCTCTCTTCTGTAAAATGAGGATTAATGAAAATACTTCCACCCCAGGTCTAGATTCAGGAGAAATGAGAACCTATAGCTACAAAAAACTCACACCAGAGTGTATATGGCAATGGTATTGACAAGAGACCCAAACTGGAAACAACCCAAATGCCCTT
Organism: Mellivora capensis; assembly: GCA_004024625.1. NCBI lineage: Eukaryota > Metazoa > Chordata > Mammalia > Carnivora > Mustelidae > Mellivora > Mellivora capensis. Next base: position 9,217 of record PISX010013975.1, on the reverse strand, counting down.
CAATAGATGAATAGAGAAACAAATTAAGGTCTATCCCCACAATGGAATATTATTCAGCCATCAAAGGGATGAAATACTGATCCATACTACAGCATGAGGATGACACCTGAAAAATTATCTGAGGTAAAAGATGCCAAGCACAAAAAAGCCACATATTATATGTTTCCAATTACATGGAATATCCAAAATAGGGAAATCTACAGACAGAAAACACATTAGTAGTTTCCAGGTACTGGAGGGAGACTAGGGAGTGACTGTATGGAATTTCATTAGGGTATGATAAATTGTTCTAAAATTGATTGTGGCAATTATCTCACATACGTGTGAATATACTAAAAGCCATCGAACTGTATACTTTAAATGGATGAGTGGTATGGAATGTGAATTAAACCTTAATAAAGAAGTCTAGGGGCACCTGGGTGGCTCAGTGGGTTAAGCCTCTGCCTTCGGCTCAGGTCATGATCCCAGGGTCCTGGGATCGAGTCCCACATCGGGCTCTCTGCTCGGCAGGGAGCCTGCTTCCTCCTCTCTCTCTGCCTGCCTCTCTGCCTACTTGTGATCTCTCTGTGTCCAATAAATAAATAAAATCTTTTTTAAAAAAGTCTAAAAACACAATTAATAGGCCTAAAAAACACTACCTTACCATGTGAGAGGTTGTTGTTTAGCACAAATGAGTTACATGCCAAGAACTGTGCCTGGTACATAGCTCTAAATACAAGTTCACTGTTTCTGTGTTGAAAAAAAATTCAAAACAATGTGCCAGAATGGATTTGGGAGCTTGGTTCTTGTTCATAAGAAATCACATTCAATTCTCATTCTGATTTCACTGTGTTTTCCTGAAAGTAGTTAAGTGCCCTCCATCCTGTCACCTGAAACACACAGTGAGAAGTTCCTGGGAGGGGAAAAAAAAGAGAGAAAAACAAAAGCAAAATAAAACTAGCATTTTGGTGGCAAATACCAACTATGGTGAGAAAACACCTTGTCCTGTTTGTGTTTTGGGGACAGATGAATCATCAGGGAGATATCCTGCCCGTGTCTTTCCTGCGCTGTGCCTCCTCTATGTCTGGTCCTCCCTCTCCCCACAAAAGCTTAACTACTTCTCCCCTCAAAAGCTTAGCTACTTCTTCTCTCCACTTACCTGGAGAAGGACAAAGCAGAAGTCTACATATAGGACAGCAGCGGTTGGGCCACAGCAATCTATACCAGCAACTGTTACTGGCGCCTGCTCCAAGGTGAAGAGCTTGAGGCATCCCCAGAGCCAACTTAGACACAGTTGTAGCTGTGGGATAAACCATGGCCCGGCGGCTGCCTCTCTCTCCTCAAGGCTTAGCTTCTACCACAATCAGAGCTGCCAAAGTGAAGGGGAACCGGAAACATGTTCCAAGGAGTCAGGGAATGAAATCACATTTCCAACCCTCCCAAATGGCTCATTTACCTTTAATTATGGAAATTAGATTGTGTTGTTTGCAGCTGTTTGCAAGTTAAGTTTCCTTGTCCTTAACCTTAATCCTCATAGGAGCTTTCCCCACATAACCCCAGCTCATGAGAGAGGGCAGAACTTGCATGATTTGTCTTCCTCAAATTTTACAGGCAGGGAGGCAAATTTAGAGAAGGGGTTTGTTTCAAAGGTCCATTCATGAGTCAGTCCCCAAATGGTAAGCTTACCAGTCCAGCTCACAAATGGTTAATTGACCCACATCTAGCATAGCCTAAATATGGAAACCCTTGGAGCCTAATGTTTCAGAAAGCAGGATTACTTGGATTTCAGAAACCGGAACCCAATGTATATACTGCAAATAATGTAAAGCCCCCACTGGGGTCAGGAGCAATATTCTATAATCAAGACAATAACTTTTCTGAGGCAAAGCAGATGAATACTCAGATGAAGTAGGAAAGAGAAAGATTGTAAATAGCCTCCCGGTAACTCAAGAGCAACCTTTGACACCAAACCAGCAAACTTAAAAAAATATTCAGTTTCCCCATCTGTAGAGGATTTCAGAATTACAGGTAAGGGATTATGAACCTATATGTTCATGTACACATTACCAGTTGTGTACTCATGGGCAATTTCCTAACCTGACCAACCTTGTTTTCCTCATTTTTAAAACGGGATCAATAGCTGTTACCTCATATTAAAAGAACGAATACAAGTAAAGCTTCTGGTGCCTGACATGAAGAACTCAAGAAATGTTATCTCACTTAAGTGTTCATTCATTGATGAATGAATAAAAAAGATGTGGTATAGATATATAAGCAATGGAATATTATTCAGCCATTAAAAATGTGGGAAGGAATCCTGTCATTTGCAAGGGCATGGATGGATTTTTTTTTTTGCATAGATGGATCTTGAGGACATTGTGCTAAGGGAGATAAATCAGACAGAAAGATAAATACTGTATGATATCACTTGTATACAGAATCTTTAAAAAAATAAGAAAAAGAAAAAAGAAAACTCAGGGTACCTATATGGCTCAGTCAGTCAAACGCCTAAATCTTGATCTCCCTTCCTCTGCTCCTTCCCCCCCTCCCCTGCTTACCCTTGCCCTCATGCACCCTCTCTCATTTTCTAAAAAAAGAATAAAATTAAATTAAAAAGAAGAAAGAAAACTCACAGAAAGATCGGATTTGTGGTTACCAGAGGCAGAAGGTGGGGGAGGGAGGATTGGGAAAAGTTACAAAGTTCCAGTTGTAAGATAAATAAGCCCTGGGGATGTCATATACCACACGTGATTATAGTTACCACTGCTGTGTGATAAAAAACTTAGGGGAGTACATCCTAAGAGTTCTCATCACAAGGAGACATTTTTTTCTTTTTTTTTTTTAATTTTACTTTATTGATTTACATGAGATGATGAATGTTAACTTATTGTGTTAATCACTTCACAATGAAAGTCCAACCTTTATCTGTACACCTGAAACTCTCACGGTGTTGTATGGCAAGTATAGCCCAAAGCTGGTGTGGGGTTGGGGGAAGGAATGCCATGTCCACAGTTACTGCTGCTGAGGTCGTCATTAGCATCGTTTAATGCCCTCCACAACAGTAGGAACTAGAAGGGTTTGAGTGGTGGCACAAAATCCCAGATACCGGGATTTGTTCATTTTCTATTTCTGTTACCAAAAAAGGCATGCCTTTAGATGGAGCCCTTCTCAGGTGTTCTCAATCAGCAAACAAAGAACAGCTGCCACTTGGGGGTCAGCTACCATTCAGTAGTACCCACGACTCATGTCTATGTATGAGCCGCCTTCAAGTCAGGAGTTTATAAATCATATTGTCAGCATAGCAGTAAGAGCTGTGCCCTGTGTGGAGCCCCCAAACGGGCCAAGCGCTGTACTAGGTACTTAACAGGTGTTATCCTGGTGATCATGGTCACGGCCCTGCAAGGACAGTATTAGTGTGAGGACTTGGAGGGGTTAAAGCAATTTGCCTGAAGTCTTAGGACAGCTAAGGAATCGTAGCTCCAGTATTCTTGGGACAGCTAAGGAATGGTAGCTCCAGTATTCCCCCTAGCTCCCTCTATCCCCAAGCCTGGTCTTTTTCTTCTATGCAACCTCAGTGAAGAGGTCTGAGATTTGCCCACTTGCTCAACACAAAACATCAGGGTATCTAACAGGTATAAACACAATCACCCACAATGCCCAGAACAATATCTCGTGTGCAAGGAACAAATGACCTACACCAATTCTTCTGATTTTGAGAAATATCACACGTAGTGGTGTGCATGCGTATGTGATGTTTGGGGGTGAGGGTAGGGAGGCTGACTACTCTTAAGAAATTTCATTATGGTTTAATTATTTTTTTCATGAGATAAGCCCAGAAGGCCTTTGTTTCATATATTATTTCTAATTATTCATGGCTTATGAATGCAATCACAAATAAGGGTGAGAAGGTAGGTTTATTATTTAATCAACTGCATAAAAATAATGTCCTACTCAAATTTAAAAGGAAAGAAAGTTATCTCATAATTAAAGCCCTAGTCGGGTAATGAGGTCTCTTCAGCTCTATCTATTCTCCAGTTGCTAAAACTTTTGAAGAGTACAGTAACTACTGGAGTCACAACCTGGCATTGTTAGGGCAGGTGGTGGGGTCCAATTAGGGGTTTCCACAAGCCCTGCCCCCCAGGAGGGAAATTAGAAGTCAAGTAAGTCCAAATTCTTGTCCTTTGCACTGAGCCCTTCTGAAACCCTGCCAACAGACCACACTTGGATTGATGAGGAGCTCACGACCCCAAGAGGTGGCTCATTCGTCTCACGGACAGCCCGGTGGGTCAGAAAGTGGAAACCTGTGCCGAACTCAGGAGCTGAGATCAAGTTAGTCTGAACTTTCATTCTGCTGCCCAGGCTTTATCCTCTGCAACCCAAGATCCACTGTCATAGTCTCAGTGCCCTGCAGTACCAGAAGAATGCTTTAAAGTGAAGGTTTTAATTTCAATCAAAAGATCTAAAAAATTAATACCAGCCATAAGCATTTTAGAAAACATCTGGATGACCACCTATAGCTGGACACTGCCTTGTAATTTCAGCTCCCATGTGGGCTTTGTGTTTATAGCCACACTGGTGCCAATTAGAAATATTTTAAGAGTCTCAGGCTAATGAGAAAATAACAGAGGCCAACCTAGGATGCGGAGCCAAGATTTAAATCCACATTTGTGACTCTGCAGCCTTGCCTTTTCTTTTCTCTCTTTCTTTCTTTCTTTCTTTCTTTCTTTCTTTCTTTCTTTCCTTCCTTCCTTCTTTGGCAGCCTGTTTTATTTATTTATTTATTTATTTATTTATTTATTTATTTTGATAGACAGAGATCACAAGTAGGCAGAGAGGCAGGCAGAGAGAGAGGAGGAAGCAGGCTCCCTGCCAAGCAGAGAGCCCAATGCGGGGCTCGATCCCAGGACCCTGAGATCATGACCCGAGCAGAAGGCAGAGGCTTTAACCCACTGAGCCACCCAGGCGCCCCTTGGCAGTCTGTTCTCTTAAAGCAAGTTTTCACCAGACACCATGCTGAAAGACCTGTAATCTACCATCACCTTTCCATCTTCACATTCTCTCTCAAGATCCAGCTTGGCCACTAGAATGGTGCCTGTTGAACCATGTTGCCTTTGCTCCATCAAAGTTGCTTCCAAAGAGTCCATGATGACAGGAGAAAGAATTAGATGATACCCAGGCTTGTTTTGGCGGTGCACACCATGGATAACTACGGGAGAAACTTAAGATTCCTTGCCATGAAATACTTTGTTGCCCTTGAGAGAAACAGAGAAACAGTAATATGTTTCATTGGAAACATACGAATTGTGTAACTCCATGATTCTCCAAGATCAAATGACAAATTCTCCACAATCCTGGAGTTTTAGAAGAAATGTTTAGTTTTATATTTTCATTTGTTATTATAATGTGAAAGAATAATTTTCATTCGGTGGCCACCTTGTAGCCAAGTACTAGAACATATGTTCAGAACTCACACTTGCATTTTTGTATGAGAGCTTTAGTATTGAGTGAAAGACAAATGCCATTATGGAAGACAGAGAAGAGAGTAGTTCAAAGAGGGGAGAGGGGTGGGAGACTGAGCTATCTACCAAGTTGTTATATTTGTGGCAGTTAAATATGCAAACATATGACATTTTTATATTTTAGTGTTGTATCTCAGGATATTAAATTTACTGTCTCCTTAAATGAATTAATGATTACCGCAAATCTAGTTTTCTGTTAAAAAGGGAAAATAATTAATTATTGGGACCCAAATGACAGTCTGCCATGCCAGAAAGAAAAGAAAGGAAGGAAGGAAGGGAGGGAGAGGAGGGAAGGAGGAAGGAAATGAAAGGAATGAAGAAATCGGAATACAAAACTACTAAACTCAACAACAAATACTGAATTTTTGCACAAATTACCTACCACATCACAGTTGAGACTATCAGCTCTTGACAAATTCTCTCTTGAAATTCTGTCAAACACTGAAGAAAGGGTGAAACACTAGGTTGATGGCAAGTCTATTGCCAAACTCACAGGGGAATCTCTACCAACTACAATGGCAAAGGCATTGACACCAGACTAGACAACACATTACATGGCCCAGCCTGTGCTACACAAATGGACACAGAACTTGCCTCCCCTCTCTCACTGGCTTGACCACGGCAGGCTCCCCTAATGAGAAAACTGGGTCATTGTCCCTCTGCTCATGGGGCAAATTTCACGGACTGCCAAAATGCTCTTCTCCTCCCAGCCCATTTGTGTAGATCCTCTTTGCTAAGAGAGAACAGTCCCCCAGAAATGCGTGGACAGGAGGTGTACCTGTGTGTTGGTGGGTCAGAAGCAGACGGTGCCCTATGTCTTGAGAAGATCATGCTTCACTAGATGGTGCTTTAGGTCAGTTTTTCACCTTGTGGTCTGGACCCATTACAGAGATGTGAGATTAGTTTCATGGGCATGTGTTCTCTTTAAAAAAATAAAATCAGAAAAGAAGAGATCAGAATATATCTCACATGGTAAAACCAAGTGCACACTGTTATATAAACCTTGTATTTGGGTGATTGTGTGTGTGTAGTGTGTGCACGTGGGTATATGTGTGTGCACACACATGCACATGTATGTTCTAGAACACAGTGTAAATATGCCTCTTATAGGAGCCCTGCTTCTGTCAGCTAAAACATTATCATTTTACTCCAGCGTCGTTTGACCTAAAAATTTGGTGAAGGTGTCAGTGTTCCATGTTGAGAGTGTGATATGATGATGGTTACAAGGAGGGACTCTGGACCCAGGCAACCATCTTGCCAGCCTTATGACCTTGGTGAAGTGATGGTAACAACAGTGCTTACTCATAAAGCTGCCATAAGAATTAAATGAGTCGATACACGTGAAGCAATTGGAACTGTGCTTGGCTTGCACTAAGTGCTATTAAAATATTAGTGATTATTCATATATCCATGATTATTAGCCCCAGTCAAACCCACGTTTGCATTGATCCACTAATCCTCAATTTGCATGTAGTGACTCCACCATTCAGGAGTTCATTTAACTTAACTTTCAGCCAGTATTCATTTCTCCATCTTCAAGATGCTATAATGGGCCCTGGAAGCCCATTCCGCTTCAGTAAATCCCAAGGTCCCCACCATGCCTGAGCATTGCCTGCCCACGGTTCCTATCCTCTGCCCATCACTGCCTTCCTCTCCCTGCCCTGTCTGGCCTCCATCAGCTCCAGTCATTCCCCACCTCCTTGCCAGGGTTGGCGAACACTCACCACTGTGCTTCAAGACCTTTGCACTTGCTATTCCCTCTACATGGGATCCTCTGTACAGACAGGCACGTGACTTGCCCCCTCCCTTCCTTCAGGTTTCTGCTTACACTCATCTTACTAGAGGGGCCTGCCCTTGTCATCCTAGATTAAATAATATCCCCTGCCCTATCTCAGACCCCCCTGGCCTCCCCAGCCCCTAGAACTTAACATCAGCAGAAATAGTCCATTAGTTATTTAGCCAGTTGTTTTCCCTCTTTGCCACTAGAATGTCAGCTCCAAGAAACCAGATATTTTTTCTTTTTTTGAAAACTGTTTTGTCCCCTACTGTATCACCAGTGCCTAAATGACTACCTGCCACAGGGTAGCAAATAGTTGTCACTTGGTAAATAGTTGTCGAATGAATAAATGTCAAACACAGAAAATCAAATGTACTACATATATAATATGTTCCTGACCTAAGAGTCTAGTAAAAGACTTTCAAAACTCTTTTAAATATATGTTTAAGGCCATTAAATTTAGTTTAGCATGACTTCCTCTCAGTGCACATAGAATTTTAGATGTAATAAAACAAACTATCTTTTTCTGTAATAGAGTATATGAAGCCCTATGAAACGCTATTCTGCAGTCTTTGGTTCTGTCACAAGAAACCAGCTCTGGCCCAGTGGCCTTGCCCCATCATTGACAGGCGTCTCTTAGTTCTGCTCCAGCAGGCTCTCACCAACACCCCTGATGTAATAAAGGTGTAAGAATTTCCAGTTCTTTGACCAAGGGGTGAAGCAAGGGCATATCTTAGTCCCGTTTCTATTCAACCTTCACCTTAATGACATACTTAATCTTGAAATCAGATTACACAGTATTTCATTACCACCATACGAATTTCAAATCACTGTTGTGTGCAAGTAATAAACTTTATGTTTTTGGCCTGCTTCTATTATTCAGTTTATTTACTGTAGTGGCTGTTCCTGGGGCCTTTTTTTCTGCTACTTTGTGGTTCCCTCCTATTTTTCTGTCATTTTAAAAATGTGAGGTAATCCTGGGGCCTGGTGTTGCAACTCATCGCTGGAGAATGGGGCCCTAGGAAAACCCCCAATGGGCACTGCTAATTATCCTTCTTAAGATTTTATTTTTTAAAATATTTTATTTATTTATTTGTCAGAGAGAGAGAGCAAGTACAAGCAGGAAGAACAGCAGGCAGAGGGAGAAGCAGGCTCCCCACCGAGCAAGGAGCCTGATGCAGGACTCGATCCCAGGACCTTGGGATCATGACCTGAGCCAAAGGCAGTCACTTAACTGATTTAGCCACCCAGGTGTCACCCTTGTTTAGATTTTAATAGGTAAATCCATAAAATACAGACTAAACGGTCATGAAACTTTTTCCTTTTTAATAAATATTTTATTAAATAGCTTGACATACATTTATTCTATAAGATCCAGGTTAATGATCTTTTTTTCAATTAAAATTTTACTTAGTTAACATGCAGCACAATATTGCAGTGAAATTCAGTGATTCAGCACTTACATCCAGTGCTCATCACAACAAGTGCCGTCCTTAATGCCCATCACCCATCTTGCGCAACTCCCACCTGCCTCTCTCCATCAGACTCGGGGCGGTGCCTGGTGACACAGTCTGTTGAGCATCCAACTCCTGGTTTTGGCTCAGGTCCTGATCTCAGGGTCACGAGATCAAGCTCCAGTTGGGGTTCTGTCCTCAGCACAGAGTCTGCTTAAGACCATCTCTACCTCTGCCTCTGCCCCTTGCTCCTCTCTCTCTCTCTCCTGCTCAAATAAATAAATCATTTTTAAAAAGACCCTCTTATGGCTTGTTTCCTTCTCTCCCTTTTTCTTTCTCCCATCCCATATGTCCATTTGGTTTTTTTCTTAAAAACATGAGTGAAATCATATGGAATTTGTCTTTCTCTGACTTATTTTGCTTAGCTTAATATCCTCTAGTTCCACCCACGCCACTGCAAATAGCAAGAGTTCATTCTTTTTTTTTTT
>PISX010013974.1:0-54564 GCA_004024625.1 Mellivora capensis | reverse complement strand
GACCGGTTCAAGGTAACCCCGAGCTGAGAGCTCACTCCTCGGCTCTGTCTCTGTAGCCGGCTTCCCGCTCTGATACCTGCTAGCTCTGCGACACTCAGACACCCCCGATCCTTCTGTGACCCTGCGGGACCTGGGGCCACGCTGACCCCGTGTGGGCTTCACCCCGGTTTAGCCTCTGGAGCGATGTCCCTCCGTGGAGCAAACTTTTAAAAGTCCCGATTTCGTGCTCCGTTGCTCCGCCGCTTGCCGGGAGCCGGCCCCTCCCCCGCGGTCTATCCTCCTGTCGCTTTTGATTCACTTCTCCGCCAGTCCTACCTTCCAGAAAGTGGCCGATTTTCTGTTTCCAGAATTGCTGTTCTTCCTCTCTTTGATCTCCCGTTGGATTTGTAGGTGTTCGCAATGGTCTGATAAGCTATCTAGCTGATAAGCTATCTAGCTGATCTCCTGCTACCTGATGTCGTCTCAGCTGCTACTTCCCCGCCATCTTGACCCAAGGCCCTCAGTCTTTTTATGAGGGAGTATACCTTATCAATTATTAGCTTCCTTTCATCAGAAAATTCTTTATTTAAGCTTTGCATAATTTCTGTAATCTACCACCAAAGAATAACTGGACTTTTACATTAAAGTTGGCATGACTGTTATCCTAGTGAAGTAGTTCTATTAGTCTCTAGTAAAAATAATGTAAGGTGCTTTTTAAACGAACATATTCTCATTATAAAAAGATTGCCAGGAGGAGGAGTCAAGATGGTGGAGGAGTAGTAGGCTGAGACAACATCAGGTAGGAGAAGTTCAGCTAGATAGTTATCAAACCATTCCGAACACCTACAAATCCAACAGGAGATTGAAGAGAAGAGCAGCAATTCTAGAAACAGAAAATTGGCCACTTTTGGAAAGGTAGGACCTGCACAGAAGTAAATCTGAAGGGAAGGGAAGATAGACCGTGGTGGGGAGGGGCCGGCTCCCCACAAGCGGTGGAGCAACGGAGCACAAAATCAGAACTTTTAGAAGTCTGCTCCACTGAGGGACATCACTCCACAGGCTAAGCAGGGGTGGAGCCCTCATGGGGACAGCGTGGTCTCAGGTCCTCCAGGGTCACAGAAGGATCGGGGGTGTCTGAGTGTAGTAGAGTTCACAGGTATTAGAGTGGGGAAGCCAGTTACAGAGACAGAGCAGAGGAGTGAGCTTTCAACTCGGGGTTTCCTTAAACTGTGATCCGCGGAACAGTTGGACCAATGCTCTTTGAGCAGGGACCCCACAAGTGGCAGATTCAGGGAAACCCGCCCCCTCCCCCCTGAAGAGCAGCAGGGATCTGCTGGGTTTGGAGACTCCAAACAGGGCTGTGTGCCGAGACAGAAACACTCAGTCACAGGCCACAGGCCGGGTGAGCTCAGAGCATGGCTACACACCAGGGAGAAGGGAGTGATTGAGTGCTTTTCTCCGAGGGCGCACAGAGGAGTCGGGCTCTGAGCTCTCGGCAACTCCGAGCGGGACATTGGGAGGCCGCCATTTTCATTCCTGTCCTTCAGAGCTCTACGGAAAGTGTTCAGGGAACAAAAGCTTCTGGGAGCAAACCAGAGCTGATTACTTAGCCACGCCCCTGGCAAGGGCAGCACAATTCTGCTTCAGGCAAAGACGCTTGAGAATCACTACAACAGGCCCCTCCCCAAGAAGATTAGCAAGAAATCCAGCCAAGACCAAGCTCACTGATCAAGGAGAACAGCAGAATTCCAGAGGAGAAAGCAAGCATGGAATTCATGGCTTTCTTCCATGATTCTTTAGTCTTGCAAAGTTAATTCAATTTTTTTAATTTTATTTTTTTCTTATTCTAATTTTTTTAACTTTTACTCTTTCATCTTTTAACGTTGTTTTAACTAGTTTATCTTAACAATACCTTCCTTAAAAAAAACTTTTTGAACCTTTATTATTATAGTTATATTTTATCCTTCGTTATATCTAACTTTATATTTTGTATATACATAGGGTTTTTTCTCCTAAAAAATTTTGGGATACAACTTCTTCTAATAGATCCAAAATATACCCTAAATTTAGCACAGGGTTTGTTCTAGTCTCCAGCCTGAGCAAATTCTCTCCACTTTCTTTTTCTTTCTTTTCCCAACCAACTTATCTTGTCAACTCCTTTTTTAGAATTTTGTTTTTAAATTTTCATCTTTATAGTCATATTCCATTCCTTCATTGTGATGATCCTTATTTTTTGTATAGATATAAGTTTTTCTTTCTTTAAAATTTTGGGAGGTAGTTTCTTCTAAGAGACCTAAAATCCAGTGGGTGGCTCTGTTCTATTCATCAGTCTAATATATATATTAATATATATATTTTCTTTTTCTCTCATTTTTTAAAATTTTTTTTTAACCTTTTACCCCCTTTTTCTCCCCATGATTTGGGGTCTCTTCTGATTTGGTTACTGCATATTTTTCTGGGGTCTTTGTCATCTCTTTCATATTTTATTCTGTCGTTCATATATTCTTTTCTGGATAAAATAAGGAGGAAAAACTCACCACAAAAAAAAGAACAAGAAGCAATACGGAAGGCTAGGGACCTAATCAATAGGGATGTTGGTAATATGTCAGATCTAGAGTTCAGAATGACGATTCTCAAGGTACTAGCTGGGCTCGAAAAAGGCATGGAAGATATTAGAGAAACCCTGTCTGGAGAAATAAAAGCCCTTTCTGGAGAAATAAAAGAACTAAAATCTTACCAAGCTGAAATAAAAAAAGCTATGAATGAGGTGCAATCAAAAATGGAGGCTCTTGGGGTGCCTGGGTGGCTCAGTTGTTAAGCGTCTGCCTTCGGCCCAGGTCATGCTCCAGTGCCTTGGGATTGAGCCCCATATCAGGCTCCCTGCTTGGCAGGGAGTCTGCTTCTCCCTCTCTCTCTGCATATATGCCGTTTCTTTCTCTCCTTCCGATAAATAAATAAAATCTTAAAAAAAAATTAAAAAAAAATGGAGGCTCTTACTGCTAGGATAAATGAGGCAGAAGAGAGAATTAGTGATATAGAAGACCAAATGATGGAGAATAAAGAAGCTGAACAAAAGAGAGACAAATAACTACTGGAACATGAGGGGAGAATTCGACAGATAAGTGATACCATGAGATGAAACAATATTAGAATAATTGGGATTCCAGAAGAAGAAGAGAGAGAGAGGGGAGCAGAAGGTATATTGGAGAGAATTACTGTAGAGAATTTCCCTAATATGGCAAAGGGAACAAGCATCAGAATCCAGGAGGCACAGAGAACCCCCTTCAAAATCAATTAAGAAAAAATAGGTCCATACCCCGTCATCTAATAGTAAAACTTACAAGTTTTAGTGACAAAGAGAAAATCCTGAAAGCAGCCTGGGACAAGAAGTCTGTAACATACAATGGTAAAAATATTAGATTGGCAGCAGACTTATCCACAGAGACCTTGCAGGCCAGAAAGAACTAGCATGATATATTCAGAGCACTAAATGAGAAAAACATGCAGCCAAGAATACTATATCCAGCTAGGTTATCATTGAAAATAGAAGGAGAGATAAAAAGCTTCCAGGACAAACAAAAACTAAAAGAGTTTGTAAACACCAAACCAGCTCTACAGGTAATATTGAAAGGGGTCCTCTAAGCAAAGAGAGAGCCTAAAAGTAGTAGACCAGAAAGGATCAGAGACAATATACTGTAACAGTCACCTTATAGGCAATACAATGGCACTAAATTCATATCTCTCAATGGTTACCTTGAATGTAAATGGGCTAAATGCCCCAATTAAAAAACAAAGGGTATCAGAAACAAAACCCATCAATATGCTGTCTACAAGAAATTCATTTTAGATCCAAAAACACCTCCAGATTTAAAGTGAGGGGGTGGAAAACAATTTACCCTGCTAATGGACATCAAGAGAAGGCTGGGATGGCAATCCTTATAACAGATCAATTAGATTTTAAGCCAAAGACTATAATAAGAGATGAAGGACACTATATCATACTCAAAGGGTCTGTCCAACAAGAAGATCTAACAATTTTAAATATCTATGCCCCTAACATGGGAGAAGCCAAGTATATAAACCAATTAATAATAAAATCAAAGAAACACATCGACAATAATACAATAATTGTAGGGGATTTTAACACTCCCCTCACTGAAATGGACAGATCATCCAAGCAAAAGATCAACAAGGAAATAAAGGCCTTAAATGACACATTGGACCAGATGGACATCACAGATACATTCAGAACATTCCATCCCAAAGCAACAGAATTCACATTCTTCTCTAGTGCACGTGGAACATTCTCCAGAATAGATCACATTCTGGGGCACAAATCAGGTCACAACTGGTACCAAAAGACTGGGAACATTCCCTGCATATTCTGAGACCACAATGCTTGGAAGCTAGAACTCAATCAGAAGAGGAAATTTGGAAAGAACCGAAATACATGAAGGCTAAAGAGCATCCTGCTAAAGAATGAACCAGAAAATTAAAGAAGACTTGAAAAAAATCATGGAAACAAATGATAACGAAAACACAACTGTTCAAAATCTGTGGGACACAGCAAAGGCAGTCCTGAGAGGAAAACATATAGCGATACAAGCCTTTCTCAAGAAATAAGAAAGGTCTCAAACATACAACCTAACCCTACACCTAAAGGAGCTGGAGAAAGAACAACAGAGAAAACCTAAACCCAGCAGGAGAAGAGAAATAATAAAGATCAGAGCGAAATCAATGAAATAGAAACAAACAAACAAACAAACAAAAAAACCCCACAAAAAACCAAAAAAACAATAGAACAAATCAATGAAACTAGGAATTGGTTCTTTGAAAGAATTAATAAGATTGATAAACCCCTGGCCAGACTTATCAAAAAGAAAAGAGGAAGGGCCCAAATTAATAAAATCATGAATGAAAGAGGAGAGATCACAACTAACACCAAGAAATACAAACAATTATAAGAACATATTATGAGCAACTATATGCCAGCAAATTTGGCAATCTCAAAGAAATGGATGCATTCCTAGAGACATATAAAATACCACAACTGAACCAGGATGGAACAGAAAACCTGAACAACCTGAAAAGACCCCTAACTAGTAAGGAGATTGAAGCAGTCATCAAAAATCTCCCAACAAACAAGAGCCTAGGGCAAGATAGCTTCCCAGGGGAATTCTACCAAGCATTTAAAGAAGAATTAATTCCTATTCTCCTAAAACTATTCAAAAAAATAGAAATGGGAGGAAAACGTCCAAACTCATTTTATGAGGCCAGCATTACTTTGATTCCAAAACCAGATGAAGACCCCATCAAAAAAGAGAATTACAGACCAATATGAACACAGATGTGAAAATTCTCACCAAAATACTAGCCAATAGGATCCAATAGTACATTAAAAGGATTATTCACCACAATCAAGTGGGATTTATTCCAGGGCTGTTAGGTTGGTTCAACATCCACAAATCAATGTGATACAATACATTAATAAAAGAAAGAACAAGAACCATATGATACTCTGAATAGATGCTGAAAAAGCATTTGACAAAGTATAGCGTCCTTTCTTGATCAAAACTCTTCAAAGTGTTGGGATAGAGGGTACATACCTCAATATCATCAAAGCTATCTATGAAAAACCCACCACGAATATCATCCTCAATGGAGAAAAACTGAGAGCTTTTCTGCTAAGGTCAGGAACATGGCAGGGATGTCCATTATCACCACTGCTATTCAACATAGTACTAGAAGTCCTAGCCTCACCAATCAGACAACAAAAAAAATTAAAGGCATCCAAATTGGCAAAGAATAAGTCAAACTATCACTCTTTGCAGATGACATGATACTTTATGTGGAAAACCTGAAAGACTCCACTCCAAATCTGCTAGAACTTGTACAGGAATTCAGTAAAGTGTCAGGATATAAAATCAATGCACAGAAATCGGCTGCATTTCTATACATCAAGAACAAGAGAGAAGAAAGAGAAATTAAGGAGTCAATCCCATTTACAATTGCATCCCAAACCATAAGATACCTAGGAATAAACCTAACCAAAGAGGCAAAGCATCTGTATTCAGAAAACTACTAGGTACTCATGAAAGAAATTGAGGAAGACACAAAGAAATGGAAAAATGTTCCATGCTCATGGATTGGAAGAACAAATATTGTGAAAATGTATATGCTACCTAAAGCAATCTACACATTTAATGCAATCCCTATCAAAATCCCATCCATTTTTTTCAAAGAAATGGAACAAATAATCCTAAAATTTAAATGGAACCAGAAAAGACCTAGAATAGCCAGAGGTATGTTGAAAAAGAAAGCCAAAGTTGGTGGCATCACAATTCCAGACTTCAAGTCTATTACAAAGCTGTCATCATCAAGACAGTATGGTACTGGCACAAAAACAGACATATAGATCAATGGAACAGAATAGAGAGCCCAGAAATAGACCGTCAACTCTATGGTCAACTAATTTCCGACAAAGTAGGAAGGAATGTCCAATGGAGTAAAGACAGTCTCTTCAACAAATGGTGTAGGGAAAATTGGACAGCCACATGCAGAAAAATGAAATTGGACCATTTCCTTATACCACACATGAAAATATACTCAAAATGGATGAAGGACTTCAATGTGAGAAAGGAATCCATCAAAATCCTTGAGGAGAACACAGGCAGCAACCTCTTCGACTCAGCTGCAGCAACTTCTTCCTAGGAACATCGTCAAGGGAAGCAAGGGCAAAAATGAACTATTGGGACTTCATCAAGATCAAAAGCTTTTGCACGGCAAGGGAAATAGTCAACAAAACCAAAAGACAACTGACAGAATGGGAGAAGATATTTGCAAACAATATATCAGATAAGGGCTAGTATCCAAAATCTGTAAAGAACTTAACAAACTCAACACCCAAAGAACAAATAATCCAATCAAGAAATGGGCAGAGGACATAAACAGACATTTCTGGAAAGAAGACATCCAGATGGCCAACAGACACATGAAAAATTGTTCCACATCTCTCGGCATCAGGGAAATACAAATTAAAACCACAATGAGATACCACCTCATGCCAGTCAGAGCAGCTAAAATTAACAAGTCAGGAAACGGCAGATGCTATCGAGTATGTGGAGAAAGGAGAACCCTCCTACACTGTTGGTGGAAATGCAAGCTGGTGCAGCCACTCTGGAAAACAGCATGGAGGTTCCTCAAAAAGTTGAAAATAGAGCTACCCTATGACCCAGCAATCGCACTACTGGGTGTTTACCTTAAAGATACAAATGTAGTGGTCCGAAAGGGTACCTGCACCCAAATGTTTATAGCAGCAATGTCCACAATAGCCAAACTATGGAAAGAGCCTAGATGTCCATCAACAGATGAATGGATAAAGAAGATGTGGCATATATATACAATGGAACACTATGCAGCCATCAAAAAATGAAATCTTGCCATTTGCAACAATGTGGATGGAACTAGAAGGTATTATGTTGAGTGAAATAAATCAATCGGATAGAGACAATTATCATATGATCTCCCTGACATGAGTAAGTTGAGAGGCAATGTGGGGGGTTTGGAGGGTAGGGAAGGAAAAAATGAAACAAGATGGGATCAGGAGGGAGACAAACCATGAGACTCTTAATCTCATAAAACAAACTGAGGGTTGCTGGGGGGAGGGGGGTAGGGAAAGGGTGGTTGGGTTATGGACATTGGAGAACATATATGCTATGGTGAGTGCTGGGAAGTGTGTAAGCCTGACGATTCACAGACCTGTACCCCTTGGGCTAATAATACATTTTATGTTAATTAAAAAATTAAAAAAAAAAGACTGTCAGTACTTGGAAATCTAAAATTTGTATGTATCCAGCAATATTTTCAGTTCACACAAAATATTTCCATAATATTAATTCATATCACTTCTTCAACCAGTATTTATTCAACAATGATTATTAGGCAGATTGTGTGGGATGAGGAGGATCTGAAAGTAAACAAGACAACACCCTTGGTCTTTTAAAGCTTATCAAATATACTACACCCTGTATTTCAACACCACAAGATAATGAAACGATGATGTTGCTTCTATAAATGACACACACAATCTCTCCTCCCTTTCAATTGCTGATTCATTAGCATAAATACAGATTCTAGGTTAGAAATCTGAATAAAGAGCTCAGTGGCTTCTATAGCTGATGAACCAAGAAGTAGTCTGTGAGTCCTTTTTAGACAAAAGACATCTTAGGATGTCTTTTGCAGCCACTCTAAACTCTACTAGCTTTAAGTTCTAACAGACCTAAGTCCTCAGAGAAAAATCCCTCTTTATTGGCTTACTTTTGGCCAGCTTCAAGACCCTTTGATGTTCTGCAAAAAGCTTCTAAAGCAGCAAAACCCATGCTAGTCAACCACTTTCTGTAATGAATCTTCTTCTAAGACCTAGTATTCTCTTAGAAATCGACATCCTTGTAGCAGAAAAGCATGACATATGCCCGTTATAGAAAGGGTCAGTTTAGGAAGTGGGAGAATCTAGATGTGCACATTCCAGAAACATGTCTGGGGTACAAAATATTCCATTTAGTTTCATAAAGCCTGTTAAGTGTGTGTTCCTAATACTTACACTGTCCACAGAAAGTTGCAAATTTATTTCTAACCTGTCTCCGGTCTGTGTTTGGCTTCAACTCAAAATTGCCATTATTAGATGCTAACAATCATTCCCAATACAGTTTTACAATTCCCTTTGATAAATTTCTCCATCAGTCTTATTGTCATTGAAAATGCTAAATAGGTAACAGTTTTTCTAAAGTTTAGTTTCTCACTGAATTGTCATGATTCTTTTCATAATTTAAGTATATAAAATAGCAAACTATATTGAAAAGTAAAAAACAAATATTTTTCACATTGTCTATTTCTTCACTGAGGTCTAATATTCATTAATGATTAAAATATATTGAACAGTTTCAGTTAGTATGTAAAAAGCAGAAGTAGACAGTTATTCTCACCATAACAGCAAAAATATGCTAAACAAGTTACAAAATCATGCTTTTTTGTTTTACATATGGGGAGCTGAGAATGCAAAGAAGTCTGGATGGAATAAATTCCAGATC
This sequence comes from Mellivora capensis, assembly GCA_004024625.1. Classification (NCBI taxonomy): domain Eukaryota; kingdom Metazoa; phylum Chordata; class Mammalia; order Carnivora; family Mustelidae; genus Mellivora; species Mellivora capensis. Next base: position 45,499 of record PISX010013974.1, on the reverse strand, counting down.
AAGGTGAGCCTTTTCTAGGTGAGTAAACATCAATAGCCACCTTCTCAATGGGCCAACAGCATACTTCCACAGAGGAGGGATTTCTATCAGTGTGTGTAGAAAGCAGCCGAATACAGGACCATCTGTGGACGGTTGTGATGGCTTATTTGAGTCCTGAGGAGACCTGGGGAGTCTGTATAGCCTACCAGTTCTTTCCCATAGCTTGCCAATTCTTTCCTAAAGGCCTTAACCAGGTGCACTGACATCTGAGCTTCCACTGTGCCAAAGGCTGGAGACAGGGAGGAAGACCAAGATTTTTTCCCAAGGCTTGGAAGGTCAGGAGGAAGGCAAGGAGAGGCTTAGAGCAATAAGCCTGTGAAAAGGCACAAAACACTGGTGGCAGGACAGTAAAGCAGGGGGAGAGGGAGGGAGGAAAGAAAGGAGAGAAAGAAGGGGAGGAGAGGAAGAAGAGGGGAGGGGAGGAAAAAGAATGAGAGACAGAGACAGAGATATCTAGACTCACTGAAGCACAGATCGCAAGCCCTGATAAATGAAAGCATTTGAAACAAGTGGTAAACTGAAACGAAATGCAACTCAGGTCAGACCCAGCTCAATTGGAAATTAACCAGAATAAACACCCTAGACTATCTGTCAGACAGAGGAAGGGATGTGGCTTTTGTGGGATAAATATTAATTACTTTAGTCTCTACTGTTCTTTTTTATTGAGTATCTACCATAAAATACATTAAAAAAAAGATGTCAAAAAGTGAAAACTGTGACTTATAATCAAAAGAAAAACAAACAGAAAAATAGAAACATCTAACATTAATCAAATACTGAACTCAGTAGGCAAAGACTATAATGTCATTACTGTAAATATTAAAATATTATAAATACATAATTCATATTTTATATTTGTATTATAAATAAACACAAATATATTTTAATTTATATATTGATATATCATTTTAATCTCTATATCTATATATTTCTATATTTAATATATAATTTATATATTTTTATATTATTTATATATTATATGCTATGTATATATTATGAATAATATATAAAATTATATATAGTTATATATATAAATATTAAAGGATTTAGTGAAAAAGATAGATGAAATTCATGAACAGAGAGTAGTTTCAGCAAAGATGGAAACCAGAGATAGACAGATCTAGGTTTATACCCTGACTCCGACATTTATTAGGCACAGGACCTGGGATGAATTACTTAACTTCTCTGGATTTCCATTTTCCTAGGTAATACCTGCCGTTTTGGGCATGTTATGACTGTTCAGACAGATAAATGATACATGCAAAGCTTTTAACTCAGTCCCTAGTGCACAGGAAAACACTCAACACGTGGCATTTTTTTCTCTATTAGATTTGCCCTTCCCTTGGGCTTTCTGTTCTTTTATCTATGTACTCCTTTCTTTGAGGATTATGATCACTATGTCTTACTTCTATGCATATGGTTCTCAAAGCAAAAACCCTAGCCACTGATCTCTCTTCCATCTATTAGCCCCCACTCAAAATTCTTACTGAGTGTTTTACTTCTGAGCCTTGTCTTAAATTTAAAATGAATAAAACAAAGTTCTTGATTTTCTTTTCATAACCATTTCTCCCTGCTCATTTCTCTATTTCTGTAATGGTTCAATCAACCTGAATGCTTGAAATACTGAAGGACTTAACTCCTTCCTTTCCTTCTGTCATTCCTTCTGCCACAGAGCCTATATTTTAAAAATTTTCATTAATTCATTTACTGAATCTACAAATCTTTACCTAGTACTTACTAAGTGCCCCTAGTATATATTCTATATACTAGGGGCATGGCAGTAAATAAGATGGATAAAGGGAACAAATGTCTTCCAACATCTTTCATGATCTCTTCACACTTGTCATCTCTTGTCTTCCTGCTTAGTTTTCATAGCTCCCAATCTATCCTACATATTATCACCACACTAACTTTCCTTAACAATAAATGACCATGACACTCATCTGCTTAAAACTTTTTGGTGACTATTACCTATTCAATAAAATCAAACTCTGTAGACTGACTGACATTTCAGACATTTGACCCTATCCTTTGCATGGATATAAAGAGATAAAGCCAATACAATAGATAAAAATTCAGAAGGATCTTTTGATACTAAATCTTATAAAATGAAATAAAAAGTGACAAATCCCTACATTTAGTTTCCTTCTCTTCAGCTTAAAAGGAATCGTCCTTGTTACTGTCTGTGTGACTATCCTGTGCTGCCTTATGATGTATTTCTACATTGTGTCACTGTGTACGTCCTGAACTTCAAGTTCTTCATGTGTGACTTTTCCTTATGAAACTACTTTCTAAACCCCTTAGACACTCTCCTAGCTTCTTTCTAGCAGCGTGTAGCTCACAGTACTTAGTGACCAATGGGGTGCTCTCCTTATGGTCCAGATACCCATGCATGCTTCCAGAAAAGGGCCTGATAGACATAAACTGATAGATCTAATCTGAACCAGAAATAAAGCCACTCCTAATCAGAATTTACCAAGTAAAAGGGCAGAGAAAGTTACTGACTTCTTTTTCTCTACCCTTAGAAATTGCATTTTTTATCCTCTGGTGTTGGAAATCTGAAAGAGTAAATAAAATTCACATGTGACCTTATCTCATTAGCCACTGAATCAGTGATATCACATTCCCCTCAACTCCCATTTTTAGCCATTTGGAGAATGTTATATAGAAAAAGATTTGGACGAGCTGACCACTGGGTAAGATGAACACACATACTATTTTGCCTGACACCCACAATTTGGTCCCAACCTTTGTATGATTACAAAGATATAAAACTAATACAATAGATAAAATAAAAGTTCTAAAGGATCTTAAACAGTTGAAAAGAAATATGTTGCTGTTTTCTAACCAGTTGGATTATTAATAAAAGAAGATAATTTTTTACTTATTATACAATATAATTTTCATTGCATAAAAGCATATTCATTGCTTCACATATATCTAAATTGTGCTGTGTTCTCTTTTAGATAAAGCTTACAGGGAAAGTTAACACTGGTTTGCCATCTAACTTATGTTAAGATAAGCATTTTAAAAAGCATTTTGAGGGGCGCCTGGGTGGCTCAGTGGGTTAAAGCCTCTGCTTTCAGCTCAGGTCATGATCCCAGGGTCCTGGGATCGAGCCCCGCATTGGGTTCTCTGTTCACTGGGGAGTCTGCTTCCCCCTCTCTCTCTGCCTGCCTCTCTGCCTACTTGTGATCTCTCTCTGTCAAATAAATAAATAAAATCTTTAAAAAAAATAAAATAATAAAAAGCATTTTGAACAGATGTGGCTGACTTGGGTCATTTCATGGATTATAAGAATGCCTTGGAGTCTGAACATTTAAAACCTGAATTCCTAGTAAATGAAAAGGAAATTACTTATATGATTCTATTTTTTCTGGCATACTTATTTATATAGATGAATATTCATACTCATAATAATTCCATTTGAATGCTACTGATTATTGAACTGAAAACGTTAAGGGCATTTGGTTTCTGCTTAATTTTTATCCCTTTAAAAGATTATAATAAACCCAATTGCGAGAATTTCTTATTAATTCTAGATTTTTTCTTCTTTTAAACCTGCCTCATATAACTGTTAGTCATTTAAAAATTAGAATTAAAAAAAAAGTCAAATCAAATCACACTTCTTCCCTCTCACCACCTATAGAAAACCCTGAGGTTTATAATAACTGCTAAAATTTCATTTTATAAATGATATGCTTAACATACAAAACAATTTCATGCTGCATATAATCATTCATAGCACTTATTCAAGAAGTATTTATCGAGTATCTACTATAGGTTTGGTATTGTTTCAGGTGCTGGGGATAATGTTGAGAGCGGACATAAAAAAATTCTGCACAGAGCCACTTACTGTCTGAAGGTATAGACAGAAAGTTAAACAAGAAATTAAAATAATGGGTAGTGATTGCTTTGGTGGATGCATGAGATGCTGTGGGATTGTAAAGTACAGTAGCTAACCAGAAGGAACCCAAAGGCTTCTCAAAGTAAAACCTAAGCTGCTATCTGAAGAATGAGTTAACCAGAAAAGGCTAAAAGGGAGAGGGAGAGGCTGTGGGAAAGAGAGAAGACAGGAGAGAAGGAAAGACTGTTCCAGAGGGAATGATATATGTTAAGTCCCAGAGCACATGATGGATACTAGAAACTAAAGTAAGTATGGAACAGCTGGATTACAACTAGATGAGTAACAGCGAGATGAGACAGACTCGAAAGAGAACAAATCTTATGGGGCTTCATAAGTTATGCTAAGTCATTATCCTAAGGTCAGTGAGAACCCATGATAGGTTTTAAGCAGAAAGCTGAACTGGTCTTATTTATCTTTTAGAAACAGTCTGGTTGCACAGTGGAGAATGGGCTGGAGGGGAGTATGTCAAGAAGCACAAAGAACTGAGAAGTTGCTGGAGTAATCTAGGCAGGAGGTGAAGATTTCCCGAACTGGGGAAATAGCAGTGAGGACAGAGAGGAGAGGGCAGATATTTTGAGAGATATTGTTAGGAGGCTGAATAAGTGATTAACTGATTGGAGGAGTGAGGAAAGTTAAAAAAGAATTAAGGAAAACTGCCAGCTTTCTGCATTGAGAAACTGGATGGATGATGGTTGTGTTTATTGGTAACTCAGTATGAATAGCAGTTCACTGGGAGAGTCCAATGACTTTAGCCCTTTCAAATTTTATGTGGCATGATACTATGATATATATACTATGTATGTTTCTAAGCTATTGTTAAGCTATTCTGACACCTTCCTCCTGCTCCTAAATTATAAATATCCCTCATGAATAGAATATCTGTAATATATTCTTAATCAGTTTTTTCCCTTGGGTATAGTCCATGCACTCTGTGGCTTCAACCATCACCTTTATGCTATTTTGCTGCTGGTAAAACCAACAGTATCACTATTAATTAAAGACCATTTATTTCATGCCTTAAAATTAAGAAAATGATATAATTCTTTTAATCCTCAAAATGACTTTTAAGAATACAAAAGAGCATAGGCTCTGAAATCAGAGAGATTTAAGCACATATTCAACATCTGCTACTTCCCAGCTGTGTGACTGTGGAAAAAGTAACTCACCCTCTGAATGATCCCTCATCTGTAAAATGTAAATATCAACAGTCACAACCTCATAGGTTAGTTGATCAAATAAAATAAGTCATAAAAAGCACTTAGCACACAGTATGGCGCTTAGTAAGCACTTACTAAATACACAGCTTTACTATAAAAGTAGACAAAGCACATATTTGTTGAAGACCTATTTGAGAGTACGAACTTTAACAAACATTGTAAAATATCAAAAAATAAGAATACTCTTAAGCACATTTAAGTTCTAACAGTTCTAAACCTTTAAAATTTGATGCAACTCTTATATATTAAAATCCATCTACTTTATTGAACAATGAGAAAATAAATAGTCGTAGGGGGGAAAACTGACAAAGGACAAAATAATTTTAGACTCCATTTGTTCACTTATCAGATGATAATTTTGGAAACTGCAGAAGTTTAAGAAGCAGTAACTATGATTATTCCATAGTTAATTTAGAGTAATAAATGTACAATCCTTAAAGTAATTTTTGACCCAGGAATAATATTCCTAGGAATTCATCTGAAGCAAGTAATAATCAGAAATGTATAGGAAGATTTATTAGGAAAGATCATAATTGTAACATTGTTTATAAAAATTTTAAAATAAGTAACATTGTTTATAATAATTTAGAAATAACAAATATTTCTAATAAGAGGCAATTCATTGAATCTGTCATAATACATTCATATGTAGGATACAAATATGATGGAATCCACACAGCCATTAATTAATGCATTTTCTAAGTATATTCAGTTAGGCGGGAAAATAAATACGACATAATGCTAGGAGAACAAAGGACACAAACTGTATGTACAGTCAAACCTAATTATGTAAATAAAATATGTACAACTATTTAACTGTGTGAACTTGTGTGAAAAACTCTTAGGAAATAAACCATTACAGAGTACACCAACATGTTAGCCATGTGCATTACAGGACAGAAAAACTATGCTTTTTATACTTCTCTATAACTTTATTATATCTCAAATTTTCCACAATATGTAGGTACCTTATGTTGTTTTTTTCTAATTACAATTTATTTGTATACTTTATCCCCCTTTTTCCCCTTATCACAGGCCAACATTTAAAAGTATTTAATGTGTAACTTTTGTCTATGTCTTTGCAAATGTATTATTATTTTGTGTGCCTGTATTTTTAATTCCTTTCAATGTTACTTTTATGCATTCAACACTTTGCTGCTATGTGCACACTGAATGTACTTTTCTAACTGCAGACTTGTATCTCATAACATGCACTCACCACATTTTAGCTATCTGCTCTTCCAGAAATGGACATTCATATTGCCTCCAATAACCCTAACACCATCAAAAGTAACCCTGCAACGACTATTTTCACTAATGTCCCCTTATGGAATTTAAACATCTCCTTGCATCTGTATTTTGTCTTGAGATATTCTTTTCTACATAGGGTTCTCCATAGATCTTACCATTTTTCTGTTAGGATTGTTACCTACACGTTGTAACAATCTCCAGTTATAGTGTCTACCCAGTTTTGTTTTGTTTTGTATTTTGTAAGGTGGAAGAATTGCAGAATTATTCTTCAGTAATAGCAAATATTATTCATAGTATTAAACATTGCTAACACTTATTGAGGACTTAGAATGTGCCAGATGGTAAGCTAAGCACCTATTGTTATTACTTTCGTTGTATTATGTGGGAAACTAACTAGACCAACATTTGGGGTAAGCAGTAGCATTGGGGTCCACACCTGGCCTCCTGGGTACAGAGTTAACTTGCTGATTGCTGTCCTATGCTGCCTCTTACTTCATGTGATCTGAATGAACTATGAAAAGGACACTAGCCAAAGGTATCTTTTCTCCACCACCTCTGCTACCAACCTGTCTGTCATTCTCACAAATAATATTAATTTCTTCAAGGGAAATCACCGTAATACACAAAAATTTCCTTAACTAAAAAATATTAACTCTTGGATACAATAATATATTAAAGGATTAATATATTAGCTAAAATAACTTATTACATTTTGCAAGTGATGTCCACCCACATTACACCTATTACACAAGGGGCACCTAACAGGTGGTTCAGGATATCTGAGGCAGGTGAACAAAATGGGTTCTTCTACGTAACCCCTTCTTCTCCCACCCCTACAAGTTCAAAGGTTCTCTCCTTTTGAATTTCTTTACTATTCAGGAGAGTTGTGTCAACAAGTTGAAAAATGAATATGTAGTTGATTTTTTATCTCATTTAATGAGGTTAATGACATTTTTCATAAAGATAAGGACTTATATAGTCCTTAAAACCTGATATGTCTTAGGCAATGATGGAGAAGACAGAGTCCTAGAAAATAAGTTTAAAAAATAAAAAACAGCCATTCCCTCTAAATGCTGAAAGAAGATGAGAGTTTGACAAATGACTCATTTGCTTTTATATTAGAATCATTGCACTCTGAATATATCAGGCAATTGATTCAGTCTCCTTTATGAGCATATGTAAAAATGAAAGGAAAAAGAGAAAGCAAAAAACCTGGGTTAAAATCTGGGTTGTGTCAGAAAACTGTTATACATGTAGCGAGAAACAAATTGGCAACAAATTGGTGTAAAAATTGATTAGGCACTCACTTGATAGAAAGCTCACGTACACACAGATTAGACTATGCAGAACAGAAGCCAGAGAAAAAAAGACACTCTAAATTGTTTTGCATAATTTTCTATAACTATCAGGAAAAATAATTCCTGTTCAAAATATGTAATTAGCCATTAATATTCAATCTTTCCCTTTTGAGCAATTTTTACCATTCTGAGAAGCTACTTGTCAAAATCAACAAAAATAACCACAGCTAATGTAAAATCACAGCTATAGTAAAATCTCTTCAAACATTGCTTCTGTTCTTTCTTCTCTCTCCTTTACTCCTGCAACTCCAGTTACAGGTATGACAAACTTCTCTCCCTTACATCTCATAGTTTTCTCTTTATTTTCCATCCTGTTTTCTTTGTGCTTCAGCCTGAAAGGTTTATATCACCCTATCTTCTGGGTCTTTAATTATCTATACAACTCTATCAAATCTACTGGTAAACTCATGTATTGTGTTCTTAATTTCAGGTTTTGCATTTTAAGTCCTAGAATTCTATTTGACTGACTTATATATATATATCCCAAATTGCCCCTAAAATAGTTCATCTTCCCACCCAATGCCACAGTCATCTGAAAATTTGCTCATATGGATCCTCTGAGACCGTTTCTAGTGTATGTGTTTTCTCTTGTTTTCAGTTATCTCATTGGATCTCCTCATATGCTTGGCCATATCTGACTGTCTTCTGAAAATTCTATGTAAAATATTTTAGAGATAATCTGAGGCTCTGAATCATGTTATCTTTTTAAAGAGAGAAATGGCAATACGAGGAGCATGAGATCACTTCAATTCAATCTAGAGTTGATATGATTCAAAGCTGGATATAAGTATTTGCAAGGGCAGGACTATTTCTGGTTTGCCTCTAAGCCCTAGGGTATAACCCATTCAGGAGTCGGCTGAATACCTGGAGGGTTAACCAGGTTTTATTTCCTTAGTGCTATGAAGCTGCTAAAAGCCGTGCTCAGCTTCTCAGCTGGAGTTCTCTCCTTAACTTCTTGGTATCCCTGTATCATTTTTTGAATTAGAAAATGTCTGAAGGGGATTTAGAGGCTCTGTTCTCACTGGAATTCTCGCCCCTCAAATTTTCTCATTTTTTGTAATTTCCTAATGCCTTCCAACATTATTTCTGTTTTAATTCCATGCAACTATTCTAATTGTTTTAACTGGGAGAATTGGTCTGATTTAAGTGATTCCACCATAGCTGAAAATGGATGTCTTCAATGTCTATTGCAATTAAAAACATACATACATTCTGACCCAGTATTTCCATTCTAGGAGTTTATCCTACAGATAAACTCATACATGTCCTAAAATATATGCACAGTAATGTTCACTCTAGCATTATTTGAAATAGCAAAAGACATGAAAGAAAGCAGTAAGGAATAAAGCCCATCAATAAAGAAGAGGCTCAATATATTATCCATATAGTGGTCACAAAAACAAACCATCTGAATCCTTTTGTGTTAAAATGGAAGATGGAGAATGATGTACAGTATGTTCTAATTTTGGTAAAAACAAATAAACACATGCATATATATTTACATGTGCAAAGAAAGTTTTTGAAGAGATACCTCACAACAGAGAAGAGTGGTTATTCTGGGCAAGAAAATGGGTGGGGGGAAGGTAGTCAGTGGAAGATTTTTCATTATTTGATAGTGTTTAAATTTAGTTTTTACACATTACATGCTTTAATGTTATAATAAACCACTAGAAAAAAACAGCGTGAGAAGTGCTATAGACTGGGAGTCAAGGAAGAAAATGGCAGCTCAAAGGAGGTTTATTTATTTATTTATTTATAAAGGTTTTATTTATTTATTTGGCAGAGAGGGAGAGAGAGCACAAGCAGGAGGAGCAGCAGGCACAAGGAGAGGGAGAAGGAGGCTCGGGAGCACGATGCAGGGCTTGAAAAGGACCCTGGGATCATGACCTGAGTCAAAGGCAGACGCTTAACCAACTGAGCCATCCAGGTACCCCAAATGAGGCTTATTTAAGCTCGAGTTTAAAGCTTAGACTTTCAGACAGATTGGATTTAGTTGAGTGAAGGAGAGAAAAGTCTGCAGAGAAGGGGAGTAGAACATGGAGGTACAAGGAAGTACTCAGTTTAGGGAAACTATTAATAGTTCTAACCTCATGAAGGATAGGGTGGATGTAGGAGACTGCCTATCTTACAAGACTCTTTTTCCTCAAGGGTAGATGGTGTTAAGGAGTTTAAATTTTATTTGAGGGAATGGGGAATAATGCAAAATTTTATTTTGAGGGAATGGGGAACAACAACATGATCAGATGTGCCCTTCACATGTATGATGATGACAGGCCCTTGGATTGACAAAGGGTAAAGTGGGGAGGAGATACACTTGAGCTAGAAGATTGTAACAACCTGGGGAAAACCTTAATGCAGTGACAATGAGGATTAAGTCGGACAGATTATAAGATGTTAAGAAGGTAGAATTAAAAGGAGCTGGGGCCTTATTTATGAATAATGGAATATATGAAATAATTTATTGCAATTCTATTGGTCTCAAACAACTGAGTAGACAACGGAACCCTTCACTGTCAGGACACATAAAAATGGCATAGATATGTCAGCAAAGAAATGTTCAGTTCTGCACAGCTGAGGTTGAAATGATTGAGTACATCTAAGAGGAAGATGTCCGGCTTAATACAGATGTCTGGAGGATAAAAAGATGGTGGAGGAACAGACTTAACTGTCATACGAATAAAACTGGTAATTGAAGTCATGGAGGTATTTAATATCACAACAGGGGTAAGGCTATGGATGGAACAACAACTTATAAGGGGTGGAATATACACAGTAAGCCCCAAAAGGAAGTTAAGAAAATAGTCAGAAAGGTTTCAGAAGTAGTGGAAGCCAATGGATGACCCTGGTTTCAAGAAGGCTTACATTCTTTCAGAGAAATCTAGAAATAAAGTGCCTAAAATGTGTTACTGGTATTGAAGAACTAGGAGATGATAGATTTGATCACTGTGTTAGAATTACCTAGTGCTTGTTTAAAGATTAGATTCCTGGTTGTTCTGAACTGAGATTTCTTAGGGTGGGAAAAGAGTGTATATTTTAACAATGTCCCAAATAAACTTCACCCTCATGTCTGAGAACAACTATGGCAGACTTTAAGCTCCTTTAGAACAAGGATCTTGTTTAATTCATCATGTAGACTTAGTGCCTGCCACAGCATTTGCCATGTAACAGGTCCTCAATAAACATGAAGTAACTTAAGGATGAGAGCAGAGAACGGATAGATGGACAGATGAACATACGAATTAAAGAGCTTAAGATGTCTTTGTCAAAATCTTGGTAGGATTATTAGAGCTTACATTCTGGTGGGGTGGGTGAAGGGGTGACAGATAGTATACATGCAAGCAGATAGACAATTTGTAGAGATAACTTGTAGAGATTTGTGTTAGTTAGGGTAGTCAAGGAAAGCTTTCCTGAGAAGGTATCGTTTGAGTTGTCACTTAAATTATGAGAAAGCATTAACCATGTGATGCTTTGAAGGCAAAAAACATTTGAGGCAGAACAAAGTCCTAAGGAGAAAAAGGGTGAGAAAAGTGTATTTAAGTAATAAAGAGGCATCTGTGGCTCTGGCTCAGTGAGTGAGATAGAAGCTGGTGGCAACTAAGGATGCTGATCACATACAGTTTCATCAGTTGTGATCTCACAGGAATTTGGATGTTATTCTAATTGCAATGAGAAACTATTTAAACTTTAAACAAAGCAGTGATGTGATCTGATTTACACTTAAAAAAAATTACTCTGGCATCTGTATGAATAATGGATCGTAGCAGGGCAATGGTGGAAGTAAGCCGACCAGTGAGCCGTTGATGAAGTATTCCAGACAAGAGATGATTATCTCGTTGTGGTAGCGACAAAGACAGAGAGAAGTGCCTGGGCTTACAATATATTCTGGAGAGAGAGAAAAGACAAGACAATGCTAATGGGTTGGCCAGAGTAAGTAACAGAAAGAGAAGTCTAAAGAATTTGGATTTTAGACAATAAGTAATGGGGACTCAAAGTCTTGAAGTGAGTGAGTGACACAACTACAGTAGAATATATTAGAACAGTTATCTTCAAGTAGTAAGCCAAATGAAGTCTTTGGGAAATAAAATGGAAGGTAGAGGCGAATTTGGAGTTGTTAGTAATACTCTAGGCCTGAACTGACAGTTACTGAACTAAGATGATGACAAAAGCAATGGCAAAAAGTGACGGATATAAAGGGCCACAATGACTTTCATGAAGATTTAATTTGCCATGCCTTTAGGCACTAAGACTCAGAAAATTTGGGTTAGAAATATTTGGGAGTCATCAGAATATAGATAGCTTTTAAAGCCATGTGAGTGACTGAGATCATCCAGAAAAAGGTATAGACTGAAAACGGAGCTTAGGCTAGGAACTGGCTATAGAGACTAAGAGTGACCAGAACAAAAAGAGAAAAACTAGGAGAATGCGGCATCACAGATGCTGATGGAAGCATTTTTAGGAGGAGTGTTTATAATGAACAAATAAGGGCTAAGAAGTGTTAGTTGGGTTTGGTAAAATGGAGATCATGCATGATCTTTGTCAGAGCTGTATCCATTTAGAGGTAGAAGGAGAAGACAGGCTCCAGGTACACGAGGCATCTGAGATATAGAGAAGTGCTGACAATCAACATGGATAACACTCTGAAATTTTTGGTTTGAAGCAAAGAAGAGAAGTAGCTAGAGGAATAACTAGAGTGGAGGGAAGGAATCTTCAGAATGGGAGAGATGGTGCAGTTTCAATATGATGTGAAAGAGACAGTAAAGAGGAAGAGGAAGAAGCTATTGGAGAGGGTGAGTGATTGCTGCTAATGGGATCCAGAGAACAGGAAGGGGTGAGCCATACGTGGGAGGAAGTGCCCTTCTCCCAGTAACAGGAAACGACAATGTACCTGGGTGCCAGTAAGTTAGCAGGGGTGGTGCTCAGAGGCAGAGGAATTTCCAGTGTGATGGCTTCCATTTTCTTTGTGAAGAAATAAACCATCCACTCGAAAGTGAGGGGAATGGTGAAGGGGACTGAATTTAGAGGAGAGTAGAGAAGGAATGCAATAGCCATTATGGAGAATGGATAGATAATTTTTCCAGAGAAATATGAGATTGACTGGCCATACTGAAGATTGAATAAAATGATTTCTGCAGTTTTTGTGTTTAAATATTCTATGATAATATCCAGATTAACTCATAATCAACATCATGGCAATCCCAGGCCTTATACGCCTATTCTACAAAGAACCTCTACATACTGGATACCTGAACTCATAACTTTAAATTTATGGAGTAGCTTACAAAAAGCTCTTTTGTCAAAGCCCCAGTCTCTCATTTCTAAAGTTCCCTTTCTTTCACCCCCATAAATTTAATTTCATTATTTACCTACATTTTTTTTTCAGAAGCAAAATTTAATCTGATGATAGGGAATAGATATGAACATAGGTATAATGTTGGCCATAGCACAAATTGCTGTGAGAAAAGTCCTGTCAGAGTAGCATAAAAAGCAACCATGTCCGTTAGATTGACTAAAACAAGTGACACTAAATTATCTAGAAATCAAATATAATTTGCCACAATTATATGCTTATTTCATTTTTATTTTTACTATCTGTCTCGGATATATGAGATGCTTACTGATATTTAGTGAAAAAGGGATGAACATCTCAGGCATTTCTAAGCATTTGGTACATATTGATAAACCATAAAATAATCAAGTACAAATAACTGAAAGAAAATCCAAAAACCATAAGGTTAGTAAAGAAGGTAACTGCCAGCACATCGCAGTAATTGTATTAATGTCTAGAGACAATGTTGGTAAATTTTTTTTTAAAAGATTTTATTTATTTGACAGACAGAGATCACAAATAGTCAGAGAGGCAGGCAGAGAGAGAGGAGGAAGCAGGCTCCCTGCTGAGCAGAGAGCCTGAGCGGGACTCGTTCCCAGGACTCTGGGATCATAACCTGAGCTGAAGGTAGAGGCTTTAACCCACTGAGCCACCCAGGCGCCCCAACAATGTTGATAAATTAAGAGAGGGGGAAGGGAACATGATAACTTACTAGAGGAGTTCAGTTCTTTCATAGAAGCAGGGTAATTTTCATTTTTTCCATTTTTTTTGGAATTGCGAAATAAAATACTCTCATCATTATACTCCTTTAGTTGTCACTGGCATGTGAAAGCATTTGCCCCAAATGCTCATAAAATATAATAATAACAGTTAATAGAAAAAAATGAAAACAACTAAATCTTTCTTTAAAGCTTAGAACACATTTAGGATTTGACAACGACATGGGTCAAATGATTGTTATTTGAATCCTTAAAATAATTTTTTTGCTACTCTGCAAGTTAATTTCCTAATTGGTAAAAGAGAACAGGTTAGATTAGATCATCTCTGAAGGAAGTTTCTACTCAGATTTCTGATTGAAAAGCATCTAATCACAGAGACTATCAGCTACTTTAGGAGTATAGTACTTCTTATATAGCATACAATGTCCATGTTAATTAAAGAAACCTGACAGGACAGTTTCATTTTAGGTATAGCTTACTTCTTTATTCAGACCAAGAAACTGATAATGATTTTCATAATTAATTTCAGATATTTTCATACCCATTAGAAGTTGAATTTTTTTCACAAAACTATATCATGAATGTTATCACGATTTTTCCAAAATAAAATTAATTTTATAATCATCATATCATGGCCTTATTTTCTTTCTTCCTTTAGATGCTTATATTTTGAGAAATAGTATAAATTCTTACCTCTAAGAGATAAGGTTCCATTTGATCCAGGGTTTTTCCAAGATGCTTATCTGGATCTAAACCTGCCAAGAAAGATTAAATTTTTTTTTTAAGATAATTATCAGATTGGAAGACACATTTCCCTCTTCCCTTTGCCTCGCCTTGCTTAGGAAACCAGTATATGTATATTTCAAATTGCTTTGATCCTAAAGTAAAATGTATTTGGCTAGTATTTACTTTCCTATTCCCCTTGGAATAGGGGATTTTCTTGCTCCTGAAAAATAAGTTCCATGCCAAATCATTTCATTGCACTGTGTCAACTTCCAGATGCACTGTTTTTTTTTTTTTTTTTAGATTTTATTTATTTATTTGACAGAGATCACAAGTAGGCAGAGAGGCAGGCAGAAAGAGAGGAGGAAGCAGGCCCCCCACTGAGCAGAGAGCCCGATGAGGGGCTCGATCCCAGGACCCTGGGATCATGACCTGAGCCGAAGGCAGGGGCTTTAACCCACTGAGCCACCCAGGCGCCCCCAGATGCATTGTTTTAATTCATTTTTGAGCAATTGTAATTTGGATGGAAAAACAGGTATTTCAAAGATAGGACATTTATGTCCTTTTGGTATTTTAATTATTATGGCTATTTTATTCATGGACAACAGTGAGAATTTTCTTATGTATTCCTGTTTTATCTAAACTTTAAAATTCTAACTTAGAGAATAAGAGTAGAAAATAGAAGAGTAGTAGACCCTTATGCCTATATAATTAATTCACTTCATAAAAGGACACATATATGGACACAAATTACTGTATTATCAAATTAAATGATGTTTCATTTCAATGGCCATTTGCATGATAATGTTTTCTAAGCAAAGATAGAAACTCTGAAAAATCATTATTGTACCAACAGCATGTGTATAATCTTAGATAAAGATGTTCAACTATATAGTAGAGTTGATGTGGGTGATAAGGTATAGGCAGACAAGTATGGGCAATAAACTCCCACATACCAAAACTAACTTGCCAGGGAAGAAAAAGTCACATACCACAAATCTGCTATGAAATGAAAGAATTCATTTTAGATATTACATCCATAATATATTTAGGTATTTATATACATAATGCGTGTATTGACTTAGCCTCATTTAAATGAATTGTTTTTATTTTTTACCAGTTTAAATTATTTAGCTATTAATTACACAAACTGATCAATAATTTTCTGCTTCTAGTTGGATGCTTTTTTTGGTAACATGTTATTTCTTATATCACATATGAGAAGAAGGGAAGTCAGGCCAAGATCGAAAACTCTTCTGCCACTGAGTATTTTTAGGTGAAACTCAAAGCAAACAACTCAGACCAATAGCACTAGACTGACTTTTTGTGTCACCTCCCTTCACAGCAATTAAAAGTTCAAGGAGATGGATGAACATTTAGATGAACCAATCACTGACTCTGTCTAGTTCCTCTACTTTCATCACAATTTAGCAATCCCGTATTTAGAATGAGTAAGTAAATGAAATACTTTGAAAGAAACACCCATGTAATCACCACCCAGACTTAACAAGCATTAACATTGTGCCATATTTTCTCTACAACATTTTTTTAAAGAAATAAACACTACCAACACAACAGAACATCACAGTATATCTATCTACTCTTAATCTACATCCCCTACACTTCTACATGGTAAGTACTCTTTAGAAGCTGGTGAGTTACTAATTATGCTTTTATAATTTTACTACAAATGTATGTATCCAAACACTATTTAATAATGTTCACATATATTAAATTTTTATGTGAATGATATAATCTTTAACTTGATTTTTTTCAATTCACATTGTTAATGAGATTTACTTATATTGATTACTGTGACTCTGGTCCATTCATTTTTATTACTGTATTCTATTCCTTTATATGGATATACCAGAATTTAATTCTACATTTTCCAGTAGATAGGTATTTAGGCACTGGGTTGTTTCTAATTTCTGTTTTGCCACAAGTACTTTGTACGCTGCAGTAAATATGGTTTTATGTGAAATTACCATGATAGAAGAAAATATATACATATAATTGTATGTATTATTGCAATATATACACGTGTGTGTGTGCGCACGTGTGTGTGTCTGTATAAACTTCAAGTCTATTAGATATTGCCAAATTGCTCTCCAAAGCAGTATTACCAATTTGTACTTCTACTATTAGGACACAGAATTCCTATTTCACATAATGCAAAAATAATTTAGTGGTGTCAGAATTTCAAAATCTTTGCTAATCTGATAAGTAAATAAATAAATAAAATTGTTTTAGACACTTATTTTAATTGTCATTTTCTGATTATTATTAAAAGTAAGCACCATACCCAATACAGATGGCTTCCCAGGTGAATTCTACTAAATATTTAAGGAAGAGTTTAGAAGAGGAAGGAAAACTTCCAAATTCATTCTACAAGACCCACATTACCCTGATATTGAAAATCAGATAATGAAACTACAGAAAAAGAAAACTACAGGCCATTATCTCTGATAAGCATAGGTAACAATCCACAGTAAGATATTAGCAAATGAATCCAACAATACATTTAAAAGAAAAAATCATTCACCATGATCATGTGGGATTTATTCCAGGGACACAAGGGAGGGTGGTTTAGTATTTGCAAACAATCAACATGATACACCAAACTAGCAAAAGAAAGAATAACAGTTGTATGATCATGTCAATAGATGCAGAAAAGCACTTGTCAAAGTACAATCTTCGTTCATGATTAAAACCCAACAAAGTAGGTTTAGATACAGTTTCACTTACTTGTAGAGCATAAGAAATAACATGGAGGACATTGGGAGAAGGTAAGAAGTGAGTTGGGGGAAATTGGAGGGGGAGACAAATCATGAGAGACTGTGAACACTGAGAAACAAACTGAGAGTTTTGGAGGGGAGGGAGGTGGGGGGTTGGGTGAGCCTGGTGGTG
Source organism: Mellivora capensis (assembly GCA_004024625.1). Classification (NCBI taxonomy): domain Eukaryota; kingdom Metazoa; phylum Chordata; class Mammalia; order Carnivora; family Mustelidae; genus Mellivora; species Mellivora capensis. The sequence goes on along the minus strand of PISX010013974.1, from coordinate 28,049 downwards.
GGTATTAAGGAGGGCACATATTGCATGGAGCACTGGGTGTGGTGCATAAACAATGAATCTTGGAACACTGAAACAAAAATACATTTTAAATAGTTATTGTGTCAAAAAAAAAAAAAAAAGGAACATAGCTCAACATAATAAAGGCCATATATGAAAAATCCACAGATAACTTCATTCTAAATGGTGAAAACAAAGCTTTCCTCCTAACATCAGGAACAGGACAAGGATGTCCACTCTCTTCCCTTTTATTCAATGTAGTACTAGAATTCTTACAGCAATTAGGCAAGAAAATGAAGTAAAAGGCATCCAAATTGGTAAAGAACTAAGTAAAACTTTCATTATTTGCAGATGACATGATAGTATTAAATATAAAAAACTCTACAGATTCTACCAAAAAAATGCTAAAACTGATGTATAGATTTAATAAAGTTGCAAGATACAAAATTAATACACAAATAATCTGCTGCCTTCCTATACACTAATAATGAGATAGCAGAAAGAAAAATTAGGAAAATAATCCCATTAAATTAGCACCAAAAAGAACAAAATACCTATGAATAAATTCAACAAAGGAAGTGAAAGATCTACACTTCAAAAGCTATAAATCGATAATGAATGAAATTGAACATGACACAAACAAATGGAGAGATATTCCATGCTCATTGATTGGAAGAACCAATACTGTTAAAATGTTCATACTACCTGAAGCAATCTACAGATTTAATGCAATCCCTATCAAAATACCGTTAACATTTTCCACGGAACTAGAACAAATAATCCTAAAATTATATGGAACCACAAAAGACCCCAAATAGTCAAAGCATCTTGAGAAAGAACAAAGCTGGAGGTATCACAATTACGGATTTAAAGATATACTACAAAACTTCAGTGATAAAAACAGTATGGTACTGGTACAAAATGGGGATATAAAGATCAATGGAACACGGATCTATAGTTACACAGATCAATGCACAGAAATAAACCCACACATTTATGGTCAATTAATCTATGACGAAGGAGGGAAGAATAAAGAATATGCAATGGAGAAAAGAAAGTCTCCAACAAATGGTGTTGGGAAAACCAGACAGCTACATGCAAACAATGAAACTGGGTCCCTTTCTTATACCATAACAAAAATAAAATGGATTAGACCTAAATGTGAGACCTAAATTTATAAAACTCCTAGAAGGAAACATAGCAATTTCTTTGACATCAGGCATAGAAACATTTTTCTTGATATGTCTCCTAAGGCAAGAGAAACAAAAGCAAAATCCAACTACTGGGATTATACCAAAATAAAAAGTTATTTGCATGGTGAAGGAAACCATCAACAAAACAAAAAAGCAACTACTAAATATTTGCAAATGATATATCCAGTAAGGGGTTAATATCCAAAATATATAATTTTCAAAACTCAACACCAAAAACCCCCACAAATAATCCGATTTAAAAATCAGTGAGAACCTGAATGGATTTTTTTTTCCAAAGACATACATATGGCCAACAGACACATGAAAAAAAGCTCAACATCACTCATCATCAGGGAAATGCAAATTAAAACCACAATGAGGTATCAATTTACACCTGTTGGAATGACTAAAATAAAAAACACAGAAATATAAGTATTTGTGAGCATGTGAGACAAAGGAACCCTTATGCATTGTTGGTGGGACAGCAAACTGGTACAGTCAATGTGGAAAACAATATGGAAGTTCCTGAAAAATTTATGGTTTATGTATTTGAGAGCTATGTTATTATGTGCATATATGCTTGCACTTCTAAATATGTTATTATGTGCATATATACTTGCACTTCTAAAGCTTTCTGGTAAGATCATTATTCCTTTTATCAACAAGTAATGACCTATTCATCTCCATATATCTTCATACGTGATTTTTATATTATATTCTATTTACCAACATTACAACACCATCTTTATTTTGTTAACATTTTACTGGCATATATTTTTTCCATAATTTATTCTTGAATTTTCTGTGTGTGTGTGTGTGTGTGTGTGTGTGTTTCATATGCCATTTATCAACTACATATAACTGGATTTTTAAAAATTTTATCCTGTCTTATATATACAACTTTAAAGAACGGAACTTAACCATTTTACATTTTTAACATTTTATTCTATCATCCTACTATAGATTTCCTGTTTTACTAAGCTTTATACATATTTGTTCCTTTGGTATTTTCTGCCTCATGCTGTACTGAAAGGATTTTTGTCTGTCTGTTTTCTCTGCTGATTAGGAAGCTATAGACTGAATTTCTACTCTTTTAGTAATCACTTGTAATTTTTAAAATTCATTCAAAGCCTACATACATTTAAAGCCTAAATGTATTATCTAAAAGTTATGAATCTTAGAATATAAATTTAACAATTTGTTTAGCACCCTTTTGACTAAGAGAAGTTAGCATGTTTTCACTAGATACTAAATAAGCCCCACCATTTCAGTTGCTGCTACTGTGTTCACTTTTAGTTGCATCATTTTGTGAAGAAAAATTAAGCCCACCAACGTATTTTACAATGCCTATGTTCCCAATTGTTTCTCATTCATTTCTCCTGGAAGTCAATCTATTTCTAACTGAAATCCATTCTTTATTTTTTTACTGAAGATCTGTGAGTGGTAAAGTCTTAGGTTTTAGATGGCTGATAATGTTCTATTTCACTCTCATCAATAATATAATAGTTCAGTTGTAATATATTCTTCAGAAATTAGTCGTTCTTAGTAAGATTTATACTGTCAGTCTAATAGTGATCCCCATATAATTTTTTTTCTGTGCTAAACTGTAGTTTTCAATGTACTTGTGACATTTCATAATTTTAATAAGTGTGTTGGTGTATATTTACTTTTTTAATATTGTACAGTACCTAATACACACTTTCAATTGCAAAACTTACATTTTTCTTCAAGTCTAGAAAATTTTCAGTCATTATATTTGTAAATACTGTTTTTCTGCCTTTTCTTCTATTTTTTTCCTGAATCATCTATTACACAAATATTGTGATTTCTAAGCTATTCTGCATATTTTTAAATTGCTCTTAAAAATTTTTTTTATGTTGCCTTTTGGGTCAATTATTTTTTTCCTGGTTCATTCATTCTCTTTGACTTGGCTCACCTAGAGTTTATTCTGCCCACCGAGCTTTTTGTTTTTTAAGTGACTATATGTTTCATTTCCAATAATTCTAATTTGTTACTTTTCATGTCACCTTGTTGCTGTTTCACTGTGATTTCTTTTTTTTTCTTTTTAAAAATTTTTAAAAGATTTTATTTATTTATTTGAGAGAGAGAGAGAACATAAGCAGGGGGAGAAGCAGGCAGAGGAGAAGTAAGCAGAGGGAGAAGAAGCAGGGTCCCCGCTGTCCCTGTCCATGAAGGGCAATGTTCCTTATTTTTCTAATTGATTGCTCTTCCTTTAATGCATGTTTTATTTTTCTTTTATCTCTTTGAGATTCTCCCTCATATGGGGCACTTTCAGTCTCTGTTTTCCCCCAGGATTATAATCTCCCAACTGCTTTTGCTTGCTTCCTAGCCCTTTGTATTATAGCCCCCTGGTTCAGTCCTGCTTACTATTTTGTGTCTCCTCATTTCTACTTCACAGAGATGTTTGTAATGTTTTCTAGGACAGCTATGTCTTTCATACTTTTCCTTCGTATATTCATATAAAGCATGAAGGTGCAAGGCCAGGATGAATGGAAGTCACTTTTTATCTTTCCTTCCAATTCCTTCTTACATATCGGTCAAACAATATAACCTATCTCACTCAGCATATGGGTACACATCGTTAAAATCAAAGTCACTTGATTGAATCTAGTAATTTATGTTTTGTTTCTTTATAAGGATCTGGGAATAAATAAATGCCTGTCTAAAAGTCATGAAGGGAATTTAAGAGCATATGGTTTTACACAGGTAAGACTGGGAGATCAAACTGATGATCTTCCCATTTGTCTTATAGTAGTCTTTTAATTCATTAGAGAATCATCAAATCTCAGTTCTGAACTCTTATCATATAGAAATAGCTGTTGCATCTCATTTTAGCGATTGCTGCATTCCATGATATAGATAAAGTAATTTGGTTTACCTTTAGATGAGTCAGTAAAATATGTAAACATAAGTCACATGGGGCACAATTTTTTCCACATGAAACTGTGATTATCACACAGATAAACTCTGTTAAAAATTAGCTGATTATTGCAAGATTTTTCCGTATTCATAAAAATATTTTAAATTTATTTATTCCTGGGCTAAGCAGTGAACATTCTGTGGCACTACAAATATTAATTCAAATTTAAAACTTAAAGATTTTCAAATATTTTCCTGAAACACACTGTAGACCATTTCATTACAGTAGGAAATTATTATAAAGCCATAAAATGGCTAAAATAAAAGAACTACATTTCTTTTCTCTCAGTGTTAATAATGAAATAAGCTGCACGTGCAAGTCTTTATAGTATGGCAATGGGGTCTGTGTCATGTTTAGTGAGTGTGGTAGTTGCTGCTTTATTTCATGGTCTGATGCTTTAGACATTTCACACAGGGAATACGACCAATCAGTAATATTTCACATACACAAAGCAGTAGATGATTTCTGGACATATAAAACCAAGAGAATGGCAGGACCTGAGAAATAAATAATTTTGATACATTGTAAACTTATTGGAGGTTGTATCTGGTGATTTTGTAAGCTTCTTTGGCATGAACGATGATTTAGAAGTTCTTATCTCATGATCTGATATTATTTGAATAGATTATAATTCTTTTCTGGAAAATATCTGTTTTATAATAAAACTGTTTGTCTAGATTTAATATAATAGTCTACATATTATCTTGAATGGATCTTTCTACTTTAAATCAAGACTGTATCTGATACACACTTGTGTCATGCTAACATATTCCAGTGTACTTGATTATGACTACTTGAGTTCTTTTCTCCTGATGCTTTGCTGGGTACTCTGAGTGCAATCTGTCTTTGCTTCCATTTTTCTGTTCATTAGAAGGTGACAAATCACCGGGGACCTCATCATCACTGCCCACATGAAATTTCAGACTTTTTACAAAATACATTCTTGGATAAGATACAGAGATCACTAGGAATTCAAGCTACTCTCTTTGAGAAATCCAAGGCCTAAAACCACCCTGATCTCAGAGATCTCTTCTAAATCAGTTGACCCTATTACATGTGGGACGATATTAGTCAGGATGTGGTAGGAAGATTATTCATCCTATCCCAGAATACACTCAGATATGGAACTTTTCTTAAGAAATCTTTACTGCCTAGAACACTTATGATTCCATAAATATTAAACTACATGCAAATGAAAACTCTTTGTAACTTATTTTTATAAATATAATGAAAGATTGAATATTTAATTTTCTTACACTTCCACATATTTTTTCACAAGCTTCCTCATTTAGAAACATTCTAGCATTGTATGTACAGTCTTTATGATATTTAATTTCTCTAAATGGAAAAAGATTATTATTTTAAAATTTAAAACAAGAATCTGAGAAACAAATCACTTTAACATGAAAAAACTGTTAGCTTATCTATAATTATGAAGCTCAAGGATGTCAGTCTTTTATCTCATGTATTTTTGGTTCGGGTATTTTTTTTTTAAAGATTTATTTATTTTACAGAGAGAGAAAACACAAGCAGGAGGGCCAGAGGGAGAGAGACTCTCAAGCACACTCTCTGCTGAGCATGAAGCCCCATGGGGGGCTTGATCTCAGGACCCTGAGATCACAACCCAAGTCAAAACCAACAGATGTTCAACTGAATGTGCTACCCAGGCACCCAGGTTTGAGTTTTTTTTTTTTTTAATATTTAATTTATTTATTTGACAGAGAGGAGGGGGGGTAAGAGCACAAGCAAGAGGAGCATCAGAGGGAGAAGCAGGCTCCCTGTTAAGCAGGGAAGCCCAATGCAGGGCTTGATCCCAGGACCCCAGAAAAAATGACCTGAGCCGAAGGCAGACTCTTAACCAACTGAGCCATCCAGGCATCCTGGTTTGGGTATTTTTTAACTAGATGATACACATGGAGAATTCTGATATTCTTGAAGGTCTCTCCTAACTGAGTCCTCCATAACTCAAAATGGAAGGCTGGGATCAGATTAGTATCAAAAAATATTTTTTATCATTGGACTTATTTTTTAACATTTTTGCTTTCAGTGCTTTAAAGAGAAACAGTTTAAATAACAAAGTCAATGTTTGAGTTAAAATTTAACACAAAGCTTAGAGAACATTAATAACTTCTCAGTTTAATTTCTTGTGTTACCTGTAAGAATCCACTTATATTCCTAAGTACAACCAAGGATGCTAATATACCAGTATATTTATATTATATTCTATTACACAGTCATTTAATGTATGTATATATGTATGTATGTATGTAATGTCCACACCCAACATGGGGCTTGAACTCACAATCCTAGGATCAAGAGTTGCATGTTTTACTGACTGAGCCAGCCAGGCACCCAATATATAGAGTCATTTTAAAGTATAAAAATGTATAACAATACCTCAGTAATTTTTAAAGCTATCTTATACATTCATTCTATTTTCAATTTTTAAGCAATAGCAATTTAACTGGTATATGTAGTCAGTCCAAAAGGCACATAATCTTCTCTTTGTTTAAATAAACACTACTATCTAGACCCAATACAATTTCAGTACAATCTGAAAATTTCTCTCCTAATCTTTGTAATGTCATCATTCCATTTTATTTTATGTAAAATTGCATTAGGTTAAAACCCTTTGAGGGGCTGTGAAAAGCCTATGAAAAAGCCACAATGGTTCATGGGTTTTTTCAATGAAATTCAACTTTATCTAAAAGCTTCAATTTATCACAGTCCCTAAAAGAGATGTTTCTTTTTTAGATTCATTCAATTTAGATATCTCTTTCCTTGTGCAGCCTGGGTCATGAATGGACATAAACTGTGCTTCCCCAAAACCGTACAGTCTGTTTAATTTACCTCCTGAATCAGTGACTGATAGAATGAGAGTCTCAGTGTATCTATCTCCCCTCTGAAAACCTTTTTAATGATTGAGGTTATATTATTAATGTTAATATACATATCAATATCAAGAAATATCAATATTAATAAAGAAGATGATTACAATCCATAAAACTCAGAATACTGTTATGTTTAGAGTAAATTTTAACAAATACATAAATAAGTTACTCAAAATTACTAACAAATTTTTCTCCGAGTGCAGAAAAAAATTTACTTTAAATCCTGACACCTAATGATTTAATCATGTCTTGTAGACATTCCTTGATGGAAGCTGGGTGGATGAATAAACCTACAACAAGACCTAGGCACTGGATAACTCCATGCAGAATTAAGAAATTAATTAGGAGGAAGAACCATAATTTGCAGAGCTGACATCTATTTTACTTTACCTTCATGTATCAATGGGAAGCAATTACAATTCAATTAAAATATTCAATTTTATTACTTTACTGACTGACCTTGAAGTTAATGCCTGTTTTATTTAATTGCATCATCTATGAATAAATGTTAACCCTACAATGTTATGCCCCATTATTTTCAATGCATTTTTCAACTTCTCAACTGAATTATATCAGTCAATTTATTATCTACTGTCATGAAAGCAAGTGGAGGTTTATTTCTTCATTACAGCCCAATATATGGTATGAGAGAAACATCACAAAATGTTTGATAATGCTATTTTTAAGAGAGTCAAGTAAAATGAATTGTGTTCTCATCTCAACTTTTGTAGCCTAGACTTTTACTGTAAAATCAGTAGGTGGTATTAGAAGAGGGATAATCACTCGGAGAAGCAATTTCTAGTTTGCCTATAATTTTTGATAAATTCAGTACAGACAGGAATGGAGCATCCTATTGTATCTTCAAAAGCTAAGTGCGTGCATGCATGCATGCACACACACACACCCCACACACCTAATTATCTCTTCCTATTTCTACCAGATTGATCAGCCACCAGAATAAGTAGATCCCATTTAAAAAACTTTAATAGTTTTGTTGGTAAATACAACATTTTTTGTTGTTGTTGTTCCTAGACTGCAGGTGAGCACACCATTACTCTATAATTGAGCATTTTAGAAATAAAATGACTAAACTTATGTTAAAATGAACAGATAAGAAAGCACGATTATCCAAAGTAAAGATAAACGCACATATTCTGAAAGTTCAATATTTGGGGAAGGATATTATTTCACTTTCCAAATTTTTCCATTTCTACAATTATACCACTAAATGCTTAACCTTAGAGATTGTATTGGAACTCATCTCAACATAGCTTCTTTTTGAAATCTATTAACTGTTATTTTATTTCAATGTAAGTAACATAAAGGAGACTCATATACTTTATAGATTCACCTTTAAGATCTATGACATCCATAAAATGAGTGACCAATAAATCATATTAAGTATAATTATTATACAGTTAATGGTAATCAATACTTGCAATTAATCCCAAATCGTCCTTTCTTGTACCTTTAAAATATTATAGAGTTAACATGTAAAAAATGAATCAAAAGTAAAAAGTATGAGTTTTAAATGGAGATTTCTTTTTAAAAGGGGGATCTGAAGTTATTTATTTCAGAAATATCTTCCTAACTTTTCATAGTAGTACATAACATGGTAAGTACTGGAAACTGGAAGAAGTTCAATATGAGTAGGGAGTGTTTGAAGTAGTAAAAGTTGAGGTTAAAAAAGCAGACAAAGCCAGATCCTAAAGGGGCTTGTGTTTCATCCTAAAGAATTTACACTTGAATATCAGGCCACAGAAAAGACAGAGAAATGCTAAGCAGAGGATGACATAATCCAATTTGACTTTCTAGCTGCAGTCTAATTCCTTGGCAGGAAACAAGACTGAAGGCAAAAAGGCACATAAAGGGGCTGTTGCAATAGTGAGAGAGAATGTAACTGACAAGGCAATTAGTATTAAAGGAAAAGAACAGATTTGAGAGCAATATATAATAGGTAGGATATATAGTACTTGCTGATGAACTAGGTATGGGAAATACAGGAAAGAAAAAAGGCAAGGATGATTTTCGGGTTTCGGACTTTGGATAAATTTAAAGATGATGGTAACATTTACTTTAGGTATAGGACAATCACAGAAGAAGGTTTGGGAAGGAAAATAAAGGTAGAATCAATTTAGACATGTATTTGAGGTTCCAGAGAATCACCAAGAAGAAATATCTAATTTGCCATCAGATGTAAGGGGTTAAAGTTTTGTACAGACGTCTGGGCTAGAGATACTAATGTAGGAATAGAAGCTATGAGATAAAAATACTCAAGGAGGATATGCAAAGAAAGAAGAGAAAATAGGGAAAAGAGCTTTGAGGAATATAAAATTTTAATTGAAACTGTAGTCAGAGAGTGGTCCAAAATGCAAATCTGATTTGGTCATTTTCATACAAAATCTTTCAGCTATATTCTGGGCAAGTTGGTTATACCAGCACTGGCTTCTAATTCTTTTCTTCCTGTGATGTTTAATTTTATGTGTCAACTTGAATGGGTCATGAGGTCCCCAGATTAAACATTGTTTCTGGGTCTATCTGAGGGTGTTTCTGGATGAGACTGGTATTTGAATATGCAGTCTCAGTGAAGTAGACTGTCCTCTCCAGTGTAGGTGAGCCTCAACCCATCCATTAAGGGACTGGGTAGAAAAAAGCACAGAGGAAGGAGGAATCTATTCCCCTTTTCCTGCCTCAGTGCTTAAACTGGTACATAATCACATCTTCTCCTGCCTTTGGGCTTGGATTTACATCATCGGCTCCCCTTGTTCTCAGGTCTTTCAACTTGGACTAAATTATAGCACTAGTTTTTTGGGTCTCCAACTTGTAGGCAGCAAATTGTGGGACTTCTCAGCTCCCGTAACATGGAAGTCAATTCTTCATAATACACCTCTTTTTACAACCTACTGGTTCTTTCTCTGAGGAACCCTAACTAATACATGGCCTAATACATTTCTCCATTCCAAACTCCACAAAGGGAAAAAAAAAATCACTGAGTAAAGGTAGAAAATATCAGGATTGAAACTATCCAGAACTTGAACTAAATTCTGCTTGAGTGAAGATGGAATCAAATTCAAAGGAAAGTCTGTCCTAGACTTTTCCAGTGAAAGAATAACTTGTTAGAAAAACAAGCAAAGGGGACTCTGGAGAATCCTGATAGTAGCTCATAATTCAGATCTTGCATTTTGAGATGTAACTCCTCATGTCATTCTTAATGTAAGTTTATACTGACTGTGACCTATATACATTTATACAAATTTGAGACATCAAACAATACAATAGTACCTATCTGAAAGAGAATTTATCAGAGGACAAGCCCTACAAACTATCCTTGCTCCAATCAATTTTAATAGATAAATATTGGGCCCTTAACTGATAAAGGATAGTCTCACTTTCCAACCATGGCAAATACAGAATAATACTGGTTTTAAGGTACAAAACACAAATATCTGCTTGAGTAGTAGAGTTATTAAATAGTCTAAAAACTGAACAGTTGAATAGAAAAAGATACATAAACTTACCTTCCAGGGGGAGTTTTCAGTTAACTCTTACATATTATCATGTAAGTTGTTTTAGTGTAAGCTGCCTGACACAGATATAAATGTTACTACAGAGGGCTAAACTTTTTTTTATTTTAAATTTTATGTATTTATCTGACAGACAGAGATCACAAGTAGGCAGAGCGGCAGGCAGAGAGAGAGGAGGAAGCAGGCTCCCTGCTGAGCAGAGAGCCTGATGCGGGGCTCGATCCCAGGACCCTGGGATCATGACCCGAGCCGAAGGCAGAGGCTTTAACCCACTGAGCCACCCAGGCGCCCCGAGGGCTAACTTTTTAATAGCTGCATTAAATAAGATCTCTTTTTTTGGTGAATATTGCATTCTGTATATTTTTGATTTTTATAGAATGGAGAGAATTGGTGCTACTGGTTGAGCTGAAGGTAGAAGGATAGGCTTTAGAAATATAATATAGTACATATTTCTTACAAGGGAATATAGTATATATATTAATACACATAGTAGCTATGGGATGGACAGGATCTTAATCTATTAAAAAATTCAAAGAACACATGCATACTAGCACCAAATAGTAATAGACATAACTTATTTTTAGAACACTGTGCCCTACCTAGAGGGAAAAAAAATGTTAGCAATAAAATGAACAAAATCGGCATTTATTTCCTCTGCTATTACAAGCTGTTACTCCCCTTCACAGACTGAGCAAAGGTGCTCTATTCAGAGATGGGTGGCTGTGGGACTAATAGTATCTGTATTTGAATCGTAAGGAAATATTATATCACATATACTTAGAATTTTATATTTAAACCTTGATTTATTTCCCCCTCAACTTAAAATAGTAGGTAATTTACAATACATTTGGGAAATGTTAAAAGTCTCAACTTTGGATGTTTCAATACTTAAGTTAGAAGTTTAAAATTTCTGTGTTAAAGTATTTTGTATAGGGGTGCCTGGGTGGCTCAGTCATTAAGCATCTGCCTTTAGTTCAGGTCATGATCCCATGGTCCTGGGATCAAGCCCTGCATTGGGCCCTGCTCAGGGGAAGCCTCCCTCCTCCCCACTCCCCCTGCTTGTGTTCCCTCTTTCTGTCAAATAAATAACGTCTTTAAAAAAAAGTATTTTGTATAAAGAAATATATTTCTTAGAAATATATTTCTAATAGCAATTAAACTATACTTGAATGCACATTAAGTAATCTTTTTTTAACAAAATAATTATTTGAACAAAGTTCAGGTAAAAAATGATATGTTAACCATAGAATATGAATGAATAACGCAAATTGCTTCTAACCTTTACTGTTCAGCATTATTTTCTAGAAAGGCTATTACAATGAGTGGTTTTAATCATGTCCATTATCATCCAAATGAATGACAAAAGAGCACAATGTGTAGGAGCAATAATTAATATGCCTTAGTTTGGCCTATTTGGGCAGTTACAAAAGAGGAAATAGATTAATATGACATACAGGAATTACCACAGTTCAGTATGTGTAGAAGTGGAACTCAGGAACTAGGAAGGTTGCACAATTAAAGCTCATGTTCTAATTAGTATGGGCATCTCTAAATGTTAACCCAAAGGGGTAGACTTTAAGAAGTATATATTACAAACCTGAGGGGGAAAAAGAGAGAAAAAAAAAGGTTAGCAGACCTCTAGGAGGCAAGTAAAGGACTTAAAAATTATTCAGGTTGCTTGGAAGACAAATAAGGACACCGGCTATGAGAGATGTATGCACTATGCCATTATCTGAAAGGTCAAAAGAGAAATCTGTGGATTGTTTAAAAAAACAAACAGGCAAACAAACTAGAAATAAGTTCACACAGACATTTACAAACACACTGAAAGTATTCAGAATATTTTTTAACACTTAATTTTTTTTCTTAAAACTAAAAACATATTGTCAAAGAAAGGGAGAATCTGAAAAATAAAAAGACAAAAGGTAACATTAGGATTAGACAGCCAACATGAATGGCTGGACCAAGTGCTGACTTTCTCCCCATCAGTGAGGACTTCCAGTGAAGATAGCAAATAAGAGGAAGAGAAGCAGCAGAGAAGTTTAATTCAGTTTTACTTGGCATTGACCTTGTCTGTACAGGATACTAGGGAAACGACTATTCCAAGGGCACTTTCTGAGAAAATCAGTGGGGCAGTAACAGAGAGCAATCTCCTAGGAGGAAATAATAGAGCAACTTGAGAAATTCCACAGCAATAAATCACCATGACCAGATGGTATTCAACTGAGAGTTTCTGAAGTAAATAAAGTGTGAAATGGCTGAGCTACAGATGAGGATATGCAATGTATCTGGAAAACCAGAAACTGTTTTCAGATACTGCAACTTTGCTAATATGGTCGCTTTTCTGTAGGAAAGAAAAAAAACAATCAAATTAAGATTTATAGAATTACAGACCAGTAGCTCTCTTGGTGATAATGGAGAAACTGATAGAGTCTAATTAAGAATAGCTTCCTTCAACATCAGGATAAGGTTAACCTGCTAAGGTCAAATCACCCACTGAGTCTATAAAGAGAACACTGTTTTTCTCTATCCTATTAAACTTATCTGGAAATGTCAATAAAATACTAGATAGAAGTAAACCAGTAAATGTAATTTATTTGGGAATTACATGAAGCTTTTAACAAGGTCACATGAGACTACTGGGGAAAATAAATAAGCACAGTCTTTGGGAGGAGAGGCCACAAGAGAAACTTCTGTCATTAATTGTAAAACTTGCTAAGTATCGAAAACAAAGTTTCAGGGACAATTTCTCTTTTCTTCCCTAACACTAAGTTACCTCTTCCAAAAGTACAGATCACCTTCAAACAAACAAACAAACAAACAAACAAAAGAATTTCACCATAGACAAGATGCAGAGTAACAGAGTAGGGAAGAAAGGTATGCTCTGAAATCAAGAAGAAAACAAGAGACCAAAAGACAACGGCAAGATAAGCATGTAACAAAATTTTTACCTATCCACTGGAATATGAATACCATAACTGGGCTTAAGTTTCTCATCACCGTGCTCTCTGTAAGCATCAGAGTTTAATAAAAACTAACACGTAGTAAAGTAATGAGATGGACTTTTCCGTATTCAAATGAGGGTTGTCACCCTCAAAGTGGTGGTCTTCGCGCCTATATGCTTATTCCAATAGTACTATATATTTATCATTAAATCATTTCTAAAATTTCCTCTACAGAACTGCCTTCAGAGGCAGTGGCATATCCCACGGGGACAGATCTTCATCCTTCAGCGGCGAAGCCAGAAGCCATTAGGGAAGGATAGCCTTTTTCCCAAAAAGCAACCTTTGTTAGTCCAATTCCACAGCCTCTGATTACCATCTCTGTTACAAAGAGCACAGGGGAGCCATATTATATGGGAAAAGGCAAGGGCCATGCAGTAGAGGCTTGAAGAAATCACACAAAGGCCTGGGGAAACTTCCTATGCCATTATTTGAGAGCTCTCCAAATCTTAGAAAGTTCTCATACCAAACCAAGATGTGTTTCACCATATGACTTCCACTTACTCTTAGAATTTTCCTCTGAAGCCATGAAGAGTACCAGCAGCCTTTCAAATATTGTGGGTTGCTACAAAAATCCCCATTCTCCTTGGCCCAATAACCTGCTACCTTCACTTCGGGCTAAATATATAGTTCCTTTAAATAATCCTCCTATGGCCCTACTGCTTGTCCTTTCATTGTTCTGGTCATTTCCCACTCACTGAACTATAGCTGCCTCTGTGTCCTATTTTAATGCAATCTTTCCCTCTGTTTAAAAAAGCAATTTCTGTTCATTTTAAGAAATATAAAAAGCACTAGCAAAAAATTTAAAATTTTCACATTATCTGGTGACATCTTCTACTAATCCACTGTTGTTTTTATTTTCAGTGTTCTTTTTTAATAAATACTGTTTGCATAGATCTGAGATCCAATTATTTATCCTGCCTTTTTCTTAAATTGCTATAGTTGTAAACTTCTTAAATGAAGGTGTTATAATGAGACACAATATTCCACATTAACTCTGTTAATGCCACTCCTCAGAGCTCTTTAGCTGCTTTGGCAGCCACGATGTACCAATGACACATATGTGACGTCACACAACCTCAAAGGTTCTTCTCTCAAGCGCTCATGTTAAGCGATAACTCACCCATCCTGTATCGTGGAGTTGGTTTTAGGGAATAGCACTCAGAACGCTTTATATTTACACTTATTACACTTTATTTGGTCAGAGTTAGTCCCAACTCCCAGCCAATGAATATGAATCAGTATTCTGAATGCATCATTCAAAGTATTAGTGATTCCAAGAATCTCTGTGTCATCTACATATTTTATGAGTATGCCACTCAAGTGCTCATTCAAATAATTGTTTAAAGGAAGAAATGTGTAGGATAAAGAAAGAGTGATACAGCCCTTCCTACATACTGACTTATTATCAACTTCATATTAGTTTTATTTAACTATATATGAATTAACTATTACATCTTTGTTTTTATCTTATATTACTTACATACATGCATTCTACATATAAAATCTGGTATTTTTGAAAAACTAAGTGAATTAAATAAAATTTTAAATATCAACAGAATTCAATATTGAAAGGATCTGTGTAATGAAAAAAATCTATCCCAAATATGAGTAATACTTTGCTAATGCTGTTTAATTTTAACTGTATATTGGTGGTGTGGTGTTTATGAGTTAGGAGTAGTAAAAATCAAAACAGGGACTGAACAGGAGCTAGATCTTAGGAGATCATGGACATAAGAGCTAAAACTAGTCTGTGGGGGGAGAAGTGGGATGGGGAGATTAATTTGCTAATGTGGATCTGTACTTTGAAACAAGGCTAAACTTGTTAGTATGTAAAGACTGAATTAAAAAAGAAATAATCAAAATGTGATATCTATCTGTTCAAATATATGTTAAGTGAACCTTGAACCTTTCCAGGAAAAGTATATAAAAAAGGGGAAAAAGATGAAAGCAATCTGAAGTCATGCTAATGCTAATTAAATAGGGACACAGATATAATAATTGCATACTATCAGCTGCATTCACTTCTGACTGGAGTCTATTATTTGGTAATGCATTTATTACTGCTTGGTTTATAAAGTACTACAGTTATTTACCTAAAAGATAAATAGATAACCTGTACTTTAACTTTTTTGCTACTTGATATGTTAAACAACCTTCATACTTAAAAAAAAAATGTAATTATCAAAGCACAGCTGAATGGCCCCAGAGCACACAGGCTCCATTAAATTTGCTTACATCTAATTACTCCTGCCTGAGGCAGGTGAGAAATTTACTCTTATAAGATCTTTCTTTATCTGGTAGCCAAAAAGTAAAATGAAATAAAATCAGTGATCTTCAATCTAATTACTATCTAAAACTATTTGTAGCACTTGCTCTTTCAGACCCTATAAAGCTGGGCTTTGTGCAATAACCATTATAATTATGTTTTTAACTGCTTAATACAAACATTTCCTCTTAGAAAAATTAGTGTAAATCATCATCAATGTCAACTATTAATTCATTTCCTGTATCTTTCAAATTAAACATTTTAGGGTCATTTAAAAACACAGTTATTTAGAAACTGTGGTACTGTTCCAGTTTCCCAAAATGTATAAATTTGTCTGATCTCAAATATCTTTTTAAAAACAAATAGAAATGTGAGATTAACAAGTACAACATAAGAAGCCAAAAAACTCCAAGATTCAATCAACTATATAATTCAGACACTGACTTTTCTGGACCTATTAAAAACAGAAAAATGTATCTCCTAGCTCCATTTCCATTGAAAAACCACAGGCTTTGTCTTGTCTGTATTCCATCTCTTGCATGGGAAACTTCTAGTGGTTTTTATAGGTGAAGATAGAAAGACAGGTGTATTGGATTTATGTTGCAGTACACTTATATGGCAACCACGTTTCTTTTTTGCCAAACAGGAAAGTGAAACAGCAAATGAAATGTATGAGAAAGCTCATCCACTAAGTATATTTATTCACATATGTCACTGCATATCAAAAGTCACTCACTATTACCAGTGGACCTACTTGGCAGTAATAATAACAGGTGTAACATGTTAAGCTGTTCAAAAAACTTTCATAGATAAAGTCTCATTTTAGTAATAAATGTTTAGTAGGACAGATGCTAAAACATTTGTTTTATTGATAAGAAAATGGGAGCTGTGAAAATAGAGGTCCTGGGTCTAAGTGGATTCTCTAGGACTGCAAAACTAAGACATGATAAAATCAAGCACTGAAATGACATATTTTGATTCTGAGTTCAGTACTCTTTCTTAAAGATCAAGTTAAACTATAATAAAATAAAAAAGGTGCCCCTTAAATTATAATGCATAGACAGCAATGCTCCACAGTCTGTAACAGTTCATATTAATATGGCATACCTTCTTAGAACAATTTTGTTATAAGAATTAGAGAAATAAATACCCCAAACAATGGACTATAATGAGGGTGACCATTCTGATATTAGGCATACACTGAAAAGTCTAAGAAGTAGCACAACAGATTATTATAATAGGCAGAAAGTAGTCCTCAATCTTGGCTGCCCCTTAGAACCAACTGCTTGGCAAACTTTTAATAAATATCAATACCTGTGCCTTGCCCCCAAACCACCAAATTAGACTATCTGGGTGTGGAGCCTACACATAAGTATTTTTTCAAAGTCTTCCCAGAGGATTCTAATGTGCAGCCATGGTTGAGAATGACTGATATAATATTACACAGGCGGATGAACAAAATATGGATAAGGCTCTTCCAGTTAAATATAAGGGAAAGAAGTACATGAAAGAATAGAAGAAAAAGCCCCTACATGTTTGAAATGAGGAAGAATGGGAAATATCTTACAGAAGAATAGATTGCTGATTTATACTCCTGAAAGAAATACAATCTTCTAGATACAGTGTTTGCTGCAGTTGAGTTTCTTACCATCATTCACCATCCTTTTGGGTAGTTTTCCAGACTCATATATATAAAAAGAGCTCTCAGACTATACAAAGTCCTACCAGAAATTAGCCCAAAGAGTACAACTAGGAAGAGAGAAAAGGTACCTGACCATAGGGGAGGAAGTGAGAGGAGTTGCTTAATCAAACTGAAAGCATTTCCTGCATCCCAGGGGGGAGGAAATAGGAACACCAATAAGAAGTATAGAATTACTGCCAAAGCAATCTTGAGTAAGAACAAAGCTGGAGGTATCACAATCCCAGATTTCAAGATATACGACAAAGTTGTAGTAAACAAAACAGTATGTTATACTGACACAAAAACAGATACATAGATCAATGGAATAGAATACAAAGCCTAGAAGTAAACTCACTCTTTTACAGTAAATTCATCTATGACAAAGGAGGCAAGAATATATAATGAGGAAAAGACAATCTCTTCTTGTAAAAGAATGTAAAAGAATGACATGTAAAAAAGTGAAACTGGACCACTTTCTTACACCATATACAAAAATAAAGTTGAAATGGATTAAAAGGTCTAAATGTGAGACCTGAAATCATAAAACTTCTAGAAGATAACATTGATAGTAATTTCTCTGACATGAGCTATAGAAACATCTTTCTAGCTTTGTCTCCTCTGTTAAGGCAAACAAAAGCAAAATTAAACTACACCAAAATAAAAAGCTTTTGCACAGTGAAGGAAACCATCAACAAAACTAAAAAGGAACCTACTGAATGGGAGAAGATACTTGCAAATGATACATCCAATATGGGGTTAATATCCAAAATACATAAAAAAATATACAACTCAACACTCAAAAAAATCCCAAACGGCTTGATTAAAAAATGGGCAGAGGACCTGAACAGACATACGGATGGCCAACAGACACATGAAAAGATGCTCAACATCACTCATCATCAGGCAAGTGCAAATCAAAACCACAATATCACCTCATACCTGTCAGAAAGGCTCAAAAAAAAAAAAAAAAAAACCACAGGAAACAACAGGCGTTGGCGAGGATGTGGAGAAAAAAACACCACCGCCCTTGTGTATTATTGGTAGGAATGTAAATTAGTGCAGCTACTTTGGAAAACAGTATAGAGGTTTCTAAAAAATTAAAAATGGAACTACCATATGATCCAATAATTCCACTTCTGGGTGTTTATCCAAAAAAATGAAAACACTAATTCAAAAAGATATATGCACCCCTATGTCTACTGCATCATTATTCTTATAGCCAAGATATGGAACCAACCTAAATGTCCCCTGATAGATGAATGCATAAAAAAGATGGGGGGGTGTCTGTGTGTATTTATAGATACGTAGATATAGATATAAACACAATGGAATATTACTCAGCCATAAAAAGAAGAATTAAATCTTGCCATTTGCAACAACATGGATGGACCTTGACGGTATAATGCTAAGTGAAATAAGCCAGTCAGAGAAAGACATATGATTTCACTCATATGTGGAATTAAAGAAATAAAACAAAGAAAGAAAAAGACAAGAAAACAGACTCTTTTTTTTTTTTTGAAACAGACTCTTAAGTATAGAAAACTAGAAGCTGCAGAGGGGAAGTGAATGAGGAGATGGGTGAAAATAAAACAAAACCAAAGTGTTGAATTATTATAAAAAATATACATATAAACAAACAGGTTAAAAAGTAGAAAGTAGAAAACTCAAGTTATACATTAACATGTATAAGCTTTCATATGTTAAGGCAAAAGAAATACAATCTGGGCTCAAGAAAAAAATTGTTTTTGAGATACAGACAATTCCCAAGACAGGTATCAAAGACATACTCCACTTGAATGAATTAAGGAAAAAAATGAAGAGATCACAAATAGGGATATTGTAACAAAAAATAATTAGTGGTCAGCACCAAAACCTGGTCAGATATATAATTGTGTTAAAGAAGTTTTACAAATCGACTGTTAAATGTAAATGTCAAATTCATTTTTGAAAAAGAAGCAATATATGTAACTGAAAATAATTAGTAAAAATAACAGCAACAATATGGGTTCAAACTTCAGAGCCTAGAAAATGGTGGGGGGAATGTATTGGAAAAAGCAAAGGATGACCAAAAACTAGATATACACCAAAAGGTACAAAGTATCCAAATTCCTTTAAATTAGAAGAAATAAGAAATGTATGAAGATAGCTTTTCAATTCAGAAAATCAGTGGCATTCTCCCAGGCAGAAAGGCAAGATTCAAAGTTAAAACGCCTCAAAGATACCCAGCTCACAATGAAATTGCCAGACTAGAGTGAAATTCCGTTAGGTCTCACTAGACTTGAGTTTGGAAACTCTTCCTATACAAAGTTAAACAGTAAATGCTTTGGGTTTTGTGAGCCATGAGTTCTTCTGCAAATACTTAGCTCTTCCACTGTACCAACACAGCAGACATAAATAAAAAATGAATATGAATAAATGAGCATGAGCATGTTCTAATAAAACTTTATTTATATATTCAGGTGGTGGATCAGATTTAGCCTGCAAGTAATAGTCTGATGATCTCTGCAGTAGACCAGTAGTTCTTTAACTTCGTATTGGAATTACCTGAGGAGCTCTAAAAATACACATGTGCCTCAGTTCCATCCCCAGATACCCTAATTTAATTGGTCTGGGTTACATCTTGGGCACAGGATTTCTAAAAGGTCAACAGTTGACTCTAATGTGAAGCCAGAGTTAAAAACATTGTTCTAGAAACTTGACCTATATAGGCGTCTATGGAGTAGGGAAAAAAGGAGGTAGACTAGATGTCTTTATTTGGCTGTGACATTCCCAAATGTACAGCCTCAGGCTCTCCCATAGAACATATAAATTAACTGCAAGAGTACCAGAGCATATAGTCCTGAAAATATTTATATTCATCTCTATTACCAGCTTATAAACTAGTACATATCAGATCCAACACAACAAATATATTTCAGAAAAAATGCGGCAGGTCAGTTTGAATCAAAGGTCAATCCATTGTATCCCTGGGATCTAAGGATTCCTAATAGGACTGTTTCTGGTCTATCTATGGGCCCAGCTCCTTAATTTTTTTATATTGACTAGGAAGGACTGAAAAGATGTTATATTTTTTATACTGATATTTAAAGAATAAGTTAAAGAATGCTTTTGAAAAGATTAAGCTAATCCCTCCCAGGAAACAAAAAACATTAAAATATCCCATATTGAAAAAGTAGAAAATAAAGAAAAAAGCAGTAAGTCATGAAAAGCTGATGACAAAGTGGATAAAATAAAAAAAATGAGAAATAACTTATTATATCATAAACTAGGTTATAAAACATCCCCTCAAAATTGGAAAGAACTGAAATACTTCTGAATGTATTATCTCAACAAAATGTGATTGAGCTAGAAATCAATTACATAAGAGACATACAAAACCCTCATATTTGGAAACTAAGTAATTTAAGAAATTAAGCAATGCATTTCTAAATAATTTATGGGTTAGAGAATAAATTTCAATAAAAGGAGAAAATAACTTGAACTAACTGGTAATGGAAATACAACTACAAGCTGCAATTAAAGGAAAAATTAGAGCTTAAACATACCTACTTAAAAACAAGAGTGAAATTTAGTATATATGTATACATTAAGCAATTAGAAAGCATTTCATAACATATACAAATATTGAATCATTATGTTGTACACCTGAAACGAGTATAATGTTGTTTATGACAATTTTATCTCAATTAACAAAAAGAAGTTAGAAATGATGAACAGCAAACTAAATCCAAAAAGAGTACAAAGGAAGGAATAATAAAGATAGCAGAAATTAATAAAATAGAAAACCAGTATGTCATATAGAAAGCCACCAAAATCAAAAGACTAATAAAATTGATAAGCTCCTATAAAACCGATATAGGCAAGGAAAAGAACAAATTACCAACTGGAATGAAAAAGATGACATCACTACTAATCCTACAGATAATAGCACAATGAGAAGTCTATACCTACTATTTTCACAACTGAGAACAAATGGGAAAATTCTGGGAAAAACAAATTTATCAAACTGAAATAAGAAATGGAAAATCTAAATAGTCATAATCTAACAAAGAAACTGGATTTCTAATTGAAAACTTCCCTAAAAGATAGCTCCATGTCCAGATGGCTTAAGCAATAAGTACTTCAAAACACTTAAGAAAGCATTAATAACCAGTCTTACAGAAAAACTTTCAGATAATAAAAAAGAAGAAACAACTACAAAGCTTTATGAAACCAATGTACCCTTATTATCCACATCTGTCATTACTAGGAAAAAAATTCTAGGTCAATCCCTCTTAGGAACATATATGCAAAATTCCTTAACAGAGTAATAGCAAATTGAATAAAGCAATACATATAAAAGACAATTCATCACAAAATATTATATGGCAAAAAAAGAAATCAAATACTGATTCATGATATAATATAGATGAATCTTGAAAACATTATTCCAAGTGAAAGAATCCAGTCACGAAAGACCACATATTATAAGATTCCTTTCACATGAAATAGGCAAATGCAAATGTATGAAGATACAGAACACGTAAATCTATAAAGAGATGCGAGGGGAAGGTTGGGGAAAAATGGGAAATGATTGCTAAGTGCATACAAGTTTCTTTTTATTGATTATGGTCATAACGGCATAACCATGAGAATATACTAGAAAACACTAAATTGTACACTTTAAATGTGTGGATTACATATGTTAATTATAGCTCCAAAAACTGTTAAAAAATAGTGTATACTATATAATAGATTTATGCTCAGGCCAAATAGATTTAGAACTCAAAATGGTACGGGAAATTCAGAAAAACAAATGTAAAAAGTTCTTTTTAGCTATTCTCAACAATCATATTGGTGGTAGTAATAGCAGCATTATTATTCTGAGATTGTTTCATATATTGGTAAATTTTTAATATCAATATTTATTAATATCCTGAATGCCAACATGAGTTTCCTGGAGCAGAACAGATTATTATTACTACTTACATATCGTAAGTAGATAATACCATTCTGGCTCTTCTGTGCCCCAGCTCTTATCTCAGGAGCAAGGTGATGAGAATGAGATGTAATCTTCCAAGAAATTGCTGTACAGAAGGTAAGGAATCCCCCAAAAATAAATTTGCATGTTTACTTAGGAAAAAGGAAACAATTGTTTCCCCTCCCCTTCTGAGTTTCCTTGAATACATAAAGGAAAAGACTTGTGTCTTCACACTTTAGAATGTAAAAAAACCCAAAAAATCAAAATAAAACAACAACAACAAAAAAACCCTCTGGGGGGAATAAACTAGTGTCTTCAGTTTTATAACCTTGATGTCTCCAATATCCTGGCCTCATTCCCGCATCCTTGAAATGCAAACATATACCTCCAGAGAGGTAAATACCTCTGGAGTTCTCACTGTTCAATCATACATTACATTTCAAGCATGTCTTTTAGCCTAGGTCCCAAGTTTCTGTTAAATTTGCTCAGAAAACCCTAACTGTGCAGACATATTTAAAGAACAGAAGTGGGGGACCTGGGTGGCTCAGTGCGTTAAAGCCTCTGCCTTCGGCTCGGGTCGTGATCCCAGGGTCCTGGGATTGAGCCTCACATCAGGCTCTCTGCTCAGCGGGGAGCCTGCTTCCCTTCCTCTCTCTGCCTGCCTCTCTGTCTACTTGTGGTCTCTGTCTGTCAAATAAATAAATAAAATCTTAAAAAAAAAAAAAAAAGAACAGAAGTAATGAAAAAGCACAGCAAATCAGGGAGAGGTCCAGGACCACAAAAATAACTTTCCACGTCCTTCCCTGTTACAGTGGATATACTGTGGCCCAGATTAGCATGTGAGGTCAATTAGAATCATAGTAACATTCTCCATTTCTTGCCCAACAAAAACAACTCCTCTCATGCACATTCACATTCACAGTGACTGGGGTGGTGACCAGAGCATACCGTTCAATAAATTCTTGATTCCATCTGGTTTGAGAATATAACTATACCTCAAAAATTCCAGTACAGGCTTTAACAGTCATTGGATTCCAGATGTCATTATGCAAGATGCTCTCTTCAGGACAACACCGTGTCGTTCTGCTATCTGTCCGATCCCAACCAATGTGCCATGGGAAAGACAAACCCCCTTATATCTCTGGTACCCTAGTCCATTAGAAAACAAGCAGAAAGGCCACACTGTCCAGTAATGTTCCACCATAAACTAGACTAACCACAGTATTCCCACAGTTGGAATCCTTCGCTTGGCTTCTGATACTCCTGATCATTGATCTTTAAAAACATCAACTGCCATAATGATTAGAATATTAAACAGTCTTTCCTGGGCAAGGCTACAAGCCCTTTCCCTGCACTGTTGACTGATACGATGTTCCATTAAAGTAAAATACCCTATTAGTCCAGTCATTTAAAGCTTTGTTGTCCCTCCAGGGCCAGTTTTAGATGCAGCCAGTCTCCTGGAAGAGAGCTCCCTCTAGTGTCTCTAATTGGACTAGCAAGTCCTCTTCATCACAATGAACTTTCAGGATCATGATTTTGGTCTAATGCAGTACCCAAATCCCTACAGAACATGTGGCACAGAGGAGGGAAGAGCAATCAAGTTACAACACGGGTTATTACCATAGTATATTAGTAATAGCTCTGAATTTAGGAAAATGGTTTTCACACAAAAATAACCAATGAAGTCCAATGAGGTCATCAATTGGTATCTTATACTAAATATAGCTCTACCTGGTGTCATAGGTTTTCCATAAATGTATTTTATATAACTTCACAAAGGAGTTATCGGTAATACTGATTCACTGTATCGCTTCCAAATTTATCTCCTTCAAGGGTGGTGTTTCCTTAAATAAATTCCACTTTTCACTGATGTATTTTGTATTCAAAGGACTAGACCAAGCTGTGGCAAGGCAGTAGAAATCTGTTTTCCATTATACCTAGGTAGATGTCTTAGCAACATACTGTTTTGATTTATGCCCACAAAAAGAGCAAAAGCTCCACTGTTCAGAATCTCCCACTATATAATTCATCAGTAATTATCAAGTCAGCAGAAACATGACCAGAATGGTAACTATTGCCCTTAAACCAGTAACTGAGTGGTAACTGTAATAAACTACTCCCGCATTGAGTCATCAAGTGGCACTCGGTCATTTAGTTGCTCCAAATTATCCAGGTGGAATCTTTAGATAGAGCTTGTACATCAGCAACTTCCATTCTCTGCAAAAACAGGTCCGAGTTTCTCTTGACATCAGTTAAGTAGTCAGCATCAGATCTGAGAGGGATATCTAAAATTCTCTAGCTTGGAGGTCCTGGCAAAGAGGTCACATTATTTCACCCCTCCATGGAATTGTAATTCACTTATAGGCACCTTTCTATTTCCTATGATTCCCTCCATTTCCATTTATTACCTGTTTGACCCATATCCTTTCCCCTGTGATTGGTCTTTCTGATTCAGTAGATGCATTATAAATCCATAGGGCCAGTAAAAACAGCAGCCTTGTTAACACATCTCCTTGTACTCACTCCCAGGCTGACATTATAGAATTCAATAGATAATCACAGACATATGCCCCTCCGTATAAAGACAGACCTTAATTTGCCTACATGGGTGAAGCTATGACACAACCGTAAGAGTCTTTAAGAACACGCACTGTCAAACTTATGGTATTAACATTGTGTTTAGTGCACTGATAATACTTTCCTTTGGTACATAATGCAGATCTGCGGGTGATGAATTCTCTCAACTTTTGTACATCTGAAAGTGTCTTCATCTGATCTTCATTTAGAAATTTATTTTTACTGAGCATAAAATTCTTGGTAATTTTTATTGATTTTCCATCACTTTAGAGATGTCTTATCATCTTCCAGTTTGCATAGTTTCTGAAGCAAAGTCTGTTGACATTTTTATCTTTGCTTTCTGCGTAAAATTAATCTTTCTTTTTTTTTTTAAAAGATTTTATTTATTTATTTGACAGACAGAGATCACAAGCAGGCAGAGAGGCAGGCAGAGAGAGGGGGGAAGCAGGTTCCCTGCTGAGCAGAGAGCCCGATTCGGGGCTCGATCCCAGGACCCTGGGATCATGACCCGAGCCGAAGGCAGAGACTTTAACCCACTGAGCCACCCAGGCACCCCTAAAATTAATCTTTCACACTGGCTGCTTTAGGATTCTTTCTTTACCACTGGTTTTCAGCAATTCAATTATGATGTGCTTTGTGATTTTCTTCACGTTTCTTCTGTTTGGGGTTGACTGAAATTTTGGATCTGTAAATTTACAGTTTTCATCAAACTGGGAGAATCTTTTGGTCATTATTTCTTCAAATATTCTCCTGATTCCCTCTCCTGAGGCTCTACCACTTGTTACGCTGCTTGATACAGTCTAACAGTTCGCTAATGTTGTCTTAATTATTTTTAGTCCCTTCTTTTTCCCTCTATGCTTCATTTTTGACAGTTTTATTCATCTTCAGGTTTATTCATCTCTTCCGCAATGTCTAATTGCCGTGCATTGTTCATTTCAGATAATGCATTTTTGAAGTTATATTTGGGTCTTTTAATATTTTGTATTTTCCTTGTCATAATCATAATTCGACTTTTTTTGAGCATACTAAGCATATATAAGAGCTGTTTTAACTTCCTTGCAAGCTAATTCCAAATTTGGGTCTATTCTGGTTGATTTTCTCAGTATCAATCAAATGTTCTTGCTTTTTTGCATGCCTGACAATTTAAATGCAAGGCATTGGGAATTTTATATTACTATGTATTAGATTTTATAGTATTCCTTTAAGTAGTTTAGGATTTTGTAGAATTACCGTATGATCCAGTAATTGCACTACTGGGTATTTACCCAAAGAATATGAAAACACTCATTCGAAAAGATATACGTACCCCTTGCTTATTGCAGCACTGTTTACAATAACCAAATCATGGAAGGAGACCAAGTATCCATCTGTAGATGAAGTGTGTGTGTGTGTGTGTGTGTGTGTGTGTTATACACAGTGGAATATTACTCAGCCAGAAGAAAGAAAGTTGCAACAACCTGGATGGGCTTAGAGGGTATAATTCTAAGCAAAATACATCAGTCAGAGAAAGACAAGTACCATATGATTTTTCACCCATATGTGTAATTTAAGAAACAAAAATGAACAAAGGGAAAAAAAAGAGATAAAAAAAAAAAAGACTCCTAACTATAGAGGACAAACTGATGGTTATCAGAGAGGAGATGGGTGGGGTAGGAGATAGGACAAATAGGTGAAGGGATTAAAAGTCCACTGAATCACTGCAACACAGCATCAAAAATTAATAATGTGTTATATATACATATATGAACATAAAAAAGTACACTTATCTTGATGAGCACTAAGTATAGAATAGTTGACTGACTACATTGTACACCTGAAACTACCACTGTATGCTAGCTATTCTGGAATTTAAAAACAAAAAACAAAAAACAAAAAATAGCTTAGGATTTTGAGTTATTTATTAGATCAGGTTCATAGCAGCCTTTGGTCTAAGACTCAAGACTATTAAGGCACTAACTGTTTGAGGACTCAATTAAGGTAAATCTACATTTAATGACATGGACAAAAATCCCTAAGACATACTGTTGAGTAAAAAAGTCAAGCTGTCAACCAATACAGAGTATGATACCATTTATGTAATATTTATAAAAAAAATCCCATAAAACAATCATAGCATTTCTACTCACACACAATACATATACCAAAAGAAAAATGTAGAAAGATGATAAGTTATTACTTCTGGTACATATCTCTGGGAAAGGGAGTAGCTGGAGAAAAAGGAGAAAACAGAAACACATGGAAACTTTATCTAGAAATTTTTAACATTATCTGGCAAGAATTTTCATGTAGTTTTCATGTAATTACTCATACAATTTTCACTTAATACTCATACAATAAAAAAAAGAGTATTTCTATGTTCTCCTCTAGGATTCTGATGGATTCCTGTCTCATGTTGAGGTCTTTTATCCATTTCGAGTTTATCTTTGTGTACGGTGTAAGAGAAGGGTCGAGTTTCATTCTTCTACATATAGCTGTACAATTTTCCCAGCACCATTTATTGAAGAGACTGTCTTTTTTCCACTGTATATGTTTTCCTACTTTGTCGAAGATTATTTGACCATAGAGTTGAGGGTCCATATCTGGGCTCTCTACTCTGTTCCACTGGTCTATGTGTCTGTTTTTATGCCAGTACCATGCTGTCTTGGTGATCACAGCTTTGTTATAAAGCTTGAAATCAGGTAACGTGATGCGCCAGTTTTATTTCTGTTTTTCAACATTTCCTTAGCAATTCGGGGTCTCTTCTGATTCCATACAAATTTTAGGATTATTTGCTCCAGCTCTTTGAAAAATACTGGTGGAATTTTCATCGGAATGACATTAAAAGTATAGATTGCTCTAGGTAGTATAGACATTTTAACAATGTTTATTCTTCCGATCCAAGAACATGGAATGGTCTTCCATCTTTTTGTGTCTTCTTCAATTTCTTTCATGAGTGTTCTGTAGTTCCTCGAGTACAGATCCTTTACCTCTTTGGTTAGGTTTATTCCCAGGTATCTTATGGTTCTTGGTGCTAT
>PISX010013973.1:0-54693 GCA_004024625.1 Mellivora capensis | reverse complement strand
GAGGAGAAGGGAGTTGAGGGAAATTGGGGGGGAGATGAACCATGAGAGACTATGGACTCTGAAAAATAACCTGAGGGTTTTGAAGGGGCAGGGGGTGGGAGGTTGGGGGAGCCTGGTGGTGGGTATAGTGGAGGGCACGCATTGCATGGAGCACTGGGTGTGGTGTAAAACTATGAATTCTGTTACGCTGAAAAGAAATGAAAAAAAAAAAGAAGAGTCAGATGCTTAACTGACTGAGTGCACCCTGGTATCCCAGAAACATATTTTTACAAAGGAGTAAAGAACACTAGATATAGCATATGTGTAGGTAAATATAAAATAATTAACCCCCATTTTTAATTTCTTTAAGCTGTTTGAGTAAAAAATAATAATATATCTTGAGACTAATTACAATAGGACAAAGGATGAAAGGGAAGAGATGGAAGTATACATTGTACACAAAGTAGTATAATAGCATTTGAAAGCAATGTGATAAGTTAAATATGCATATTAAAAACTCTAGAGCAACTAGTAAAACACAGCCATGACTATTAAATCAAGATAGGAGATAGAGTGGAGTATGAATAAAAACCTCACTTAATACAAAAAAAAGAAAAAAAGAAGGAAAAAAGGAATAAGATAATGAAGAATAGAGGGGGCAAATAGAAAACATCTAGTAAGATGATAGCATTAAACTCAAATATATTGATAATTATATTAAATATAAGTGGTCCAAATATTCCAATTTAAGGATAGAGATTGTTAGACTGGGTAAGACCTGATTATATGCTGTCTAAATATATTAGCACTTATTTCTTAGGAAACAAAAATATTCTCTTAGTCACCCATAACACAATTAGCATACCCAAAGATTCTGTTTTTTTCTTTTTTGAATTTTGTTTTTCTTTGATAGCACTGAGATTTTGTGAGTCCAAAGCACTTGTTTAGTAAAATGCCCCCCCCTTTTTTTGTCTGTTTCCTTCTGATTAAATAAGGCTTTTAAAATTTTGGCAAGAATACTGGGGTGTCTGGGTGGCTCAGTGGGTTAAAGCCTTTGCCTTCAGCTCAGGTCATGATCCCAGGGTCCTGGGATTGAGCCCCAAGTTGGGCTCTCTGCTCGGCAGGAAGCCTGCTTCCCTTCCTCTCTCTCTGCCTGACTCTCTGCCTACTTGTAATCTCTGTCTGTCAAATAAACAAACAAAAATCTTAAAAATAAAAGAATACTACATAAGTGATCTTATACAATCTTGATTACATCATATTAGGAGACATTATCAGAAGAGTGACTATACAATATATCATTCAAACTGGGACTTTTTGAGGGGGAAAAGAGGTATTACTAAC
The DNA here is from genome assembly GCA_004024625.1 of Mellivora capensis. NCBI lineage: Eukaryota > Metazoa > Chordata > Mammalia > Carnivora > Mustelidae > Mellivora > Mellivora capensis. The sequence goes on along the minus strand of PISX010013973.1, from coordinate 53,370 downwards.
AAGTATTTTAAGATATGAGGTAAAAACAAGGCATGTTCCAAGTAAACTGGGAAATTGCCACCTAATTTTTAGTGATGTAGTAGTCCTCCCTACAGTTTTGCATTCCACAGTTTCAGTTACCTGTGATAAACAGTGGTCCAGAAGGAGATGATTCTCTTTCTGACATATCATTAAGAGGTCAACAGTAGCCTCACACCATGGTGCAGTGCCTATGTTGCTTATCTCACTTCATCTCATCATGTAGGCATTTTATCATCTCACATCATCACAAGAAAAAGAGGGATGAGTACAGTATGGTATTCATGTAACTTTTATCATAGTATTTTGCCATAATTATTCCATTTTATTGTTGTTGTTAATCTCTTACAGTGATTAATTTAAAAATTTAACTTCATTAGAGATATGTATAGGAAAAAATATAGTGTATATAGAGTTTGGTTCTTTCTGTATAGGAAAAAATATAGTGTATATAGAGTTTGGTTCTTTCTGCTGTTTCAGGAATGCACTGGAGGTGTTGGATAAAACCATAAAAACCATAAAGGGAATACTTTATAAAAATTCAAAATTTTAGGTGAATAAAATAAAAAATTAAAACTTTATAATGAATGGAGGGACTACTGTACTGTTTGATCACTTTGTTAAAGTGGCATCTATTAGTGAATCTATTTTTTCCTTTGCAATTATTAAAATGTGGGATGATACACTGAGAACATGTGAGTGTTATGTTCCTCAGTCATATTTTGGTTCTAGTATTCACTATTGAGTCTAAATAAATCATCACATTTGAGTTGGAAAATGGCAGCTTTCTTATTCTATCATTTCTTTTGAGTTTGTTAGTTGGCAGTCTTATGTAAAGAAGGTCTTTTCTTAACCTTCCCATTGCCCTTTTAATATTCTTATGGACTCCTATATTAGGATCATCATTTTTATTATGTTTAATTCATCAGACAAATTGATCAGTGGGAACCCTTGCAAGCTGGCTTCTTTGTTTTGGTCTGTCCCATTTGTTTATGAGTACTTTCTTCCTTATGTTACAAGATGTTCCAGTTTAAATTTGTAAATTTCCTTTCCCATTGGTTTATGTATTTATATACTAGAATTGCATTGTTTTATTTATTGATCTTTATGGTTTTAGCATTCAGTAGTGGTAATCTCCTGTTATTATTCTTCCTTTTCAGGATTTTGGATATTTTTTTCCCATATGCACTTTAGAAATAATTGATGTAGCTTCAGAAAAAGAAATGTTGGTTATTATTTTAGGATTACACTGACTAGTATACTAACCTGGGGAGAAGAGCATATGCTTAATGATGCTAAATTGCCCTGACCAATAAGAGGTAATGTCTTTCTATCTATTCAAGTCTCTCTTACTTTTTCTTCCTTCCTTCTTCCCTCTCTTCCTCCCTCCCTCACTCCTTTCTTCCCTCCCTTCCTTACTTCCTTCCATAGAATTTCAGTGTTTTCTTTTTCAAGTTTATTTTTGTTACTTTAAATGGGTTTTTCTCTTTCAATATCTCTTCCAACTGGTGTCATTTTTAACTTTATGAAGGTTATTTACTTTCTCTATGTTTTTTATATCCTAATAGAGTACTTTTATATCCTGAATAGAGTAATTTTATATCCTAATAGAGTACTTAATTTTTTTTTAAAGATTTTGTTTTTATTTATTTGACAGACAGAGATCACAGGTAGGCAGAGAGGCAGGCAGAGAGAGAGAGGAGGAAGCAGGCTCCCTGCCAAACAGAGAGCCTGATGCGGGGCTCGATCCCACGACTCTTGGGATCATGGCCTGAGCCGAAGGCAGAGGCTTTAACCCACTGAGCCACCCAGGTGCCCCGAGTACTTAATTTTTTTAATGTTTGTGTTAGTTTTTTCACTGGTTCCCTAGGTTCTAGGTTTTGAAGGTCTACTGTAATGTCATCTACAAAATAGAGATAATTTTAATTACTTTCCCTCCAATTCTTATGCTTTTGTTTTCTTTTTCTAGATAGCCATGACTCATGACTCTAGTGCAGCTAAATATAGCAGTAGTGTTAGGGGTTGTTAGCTTTATTCCTCACTTAGTGGGGAGGTGTCTAGTTCATTCTCATTATGTAACCATATATAATGTATTTTTAAAATAAGCATTGAATTTTTGAAGATATTTTAGCATTTATGGAGATAATTAGATGATTTTCTTACTTGGGTTTATAATATGGTGAGTTACATTAATGTGATTTCTTATATTCCTGAAATGAATTTTACTTGGTCATGATATATTATAGATTTTTTCAAGTGTGCTCTTTGATTCTGTTTACTCATGTTTTATTTAGTAATTTTTCACTGGTATTTGTGAGATTGTTCTGTAGGTTTTATGTGTATGTGATATTTGTCAGGATCTTTAGGTATATATGTTGTACTTTAAACCCTGAAAATTTCCTTCATTTTCTATACCTTGAGCAATTTAAGGAACACTGAAGTCATCTTGTCTTTGAAGGATTTGTAGAATTCCATTCAACCATCTTGGCCTGGCACATTTTGCAGGGGGTGAGAAGGCAATTATTGATGACATAATTTTTTCTGGGAAAATTTTTCTGATTATGTTTTCTCTCTCTGGTCATATTTTGGGAATTTCTCTTAATAAGAAAAAGAAGCCTTCATTTTACTAGTTGAGGCTGAAGGCTTGGATGAGCTTATGTATGGAAAATCATTCACATTGGAAAATAATTATAAAATCAATGAAGAATTAAAGCTGACTGCCATATCCAAAGTTTTCTAATTTTATTGAGAGAGAGGCACTTTTTGGAGTAAGGAGGTTAGGTAGTGAGCAAGAGAACAAATATTGGACAGTAAAATTTGACTTTTTGAGGCAGGAGTAGGGGAAACTGTTAAGTAAAAGAGTGAAAAAAGGAGAAATTGAAGAAAAGAAAGGGACTAAGAACATCACCATTTTTTCTTCAACTGACCCATTGCCATATAACCATGGAAAGCTTCCATGAGGAAGCTATAACCCAAACAAAATTTAAAGACAGAATTCTTGCCCTTCAGGAAATGCAAACTGCTTGGCCAAACTCCTGAAGTTTGTGGATTCTCTACTGAAGTAGAGAAGGCCTGGTCTAGAGTATTTTACTATAACTGCTTTAGTAATTATAACATGTTTTCTTTAGGCCCAGAAACTGTTTACCAAACACAATTCTTTATTAACCAGAAACCCTTTGCTTTAACCTTGCTGGATAATAAGTTTAATGTATATTATTGAGGCTTACATGTTAGGAATACCATCTTTTTTTTTTTTTTTAAAGATTTTTATTTATTTATTTGTCAGAGAGATAGAGTACAGGCAGGCAAAGTGGCAGGCAGAGGCAGAGGGAGAAGCAGGCTCCCTGTGGAGCAAGAAGTCCGATGTGGGACTTGATCCCAGGACGCTAGGATCATGACCTGAGCCAAAGGCAGCCGCTTAACCGACTGAGCCACCCAGGCATCCCAGGAATACCATCTTGATCCCAAAGTTTGAGAAGTCCTGAAGAAAATGATTAAGGGAGCATGCATTATAGTTTTTCCAGAACTCTAAAGAATGAGGTGGCTTCTTTCTGTGTCTGTGGCAGAGTCAGCTAGAGGAGCTAGTGGTCATCAAGGAGTGTTTAATATTTTTTTGTTGTTATTATTTCCAGTCTCAGGACCCTAGCTTCATCCAGAGCACCCAATGTGGCCCTGAACAGCTTAGGAGATGCATAGTTGTTCTGGAAACGATATGAAAATAGCACTGCCCTAAAACCAAGCCTGTCCTGAAATAGCCAACTCAGTCACCTGCCATTTTAACCTTGCTCATAAAACCCCATAAGTGTAATGATGATTTCTTCCTTAGTTTTTATCTCCCTTCTCTTCTTTCTCTACATACAGACCTGAGAATGTCTGCAGAAATCTATGAAAATGTTGTTAAAAGGGCTACTATCTCTGGGGCGCCTGGGTGGCTCAGTGGGTTAAAGCCTCTGCCTTCAGCTCAGGTCATGATCTCAGGGTCCTGGGATGGAGCCCTGCATCGGGCTCCTGCTCCGCAGGGAGTCTGCTTCTTCCTCTCTCTCTGCCTGCCTCTCTGCCTACTTGTGATCTCTGTCAAATGAATAAATAAGATCTTAAAAAAAAAAAAAAGGGCTACTATCTCTAGGTATTTGTGAAAAAAATAAGTGATGATGAAAAGTCTAGACTTTGAAATCAGAGTGTCATGGGCTTTATTGAACTCAAGCACGTACATACATCCATGACCTTGGACAAGTCATTTACTCTGGAAGCCTCCATTCTCTTACTCAGAAAATGAGGTTTATTATGAAAGTAAAACCTACGTGCTTAGAATAATAAATGCTAAAGGAATAGTCACAGTGTGTTATAATGGTGACTGTCTCTCAGAATCTGTCCCAGATTACCTTTTTCTGTCTCATTTCATGATGTGTTCAGGACACTAGACCACTTTCTGATCCTGGAACACGCAGTGATTTATCATGTTCTGATAATTTATTCATCCTACCCTTCTTCATGGTATGCTCTCTCATCTGCCTGTCAAAAGCTAAGCCATCCTCCAGGGCCTAGTTCATATGACATGTGTCCTGAAAAGGCTTCCCTGAACTCTCCACTCACAATCAAACTCCTTTGTGTTCTTGGGGCACTTAACACTTCCTTTACACAGCTCTAAAAGGCTGCCTACAAAGTTGTTTCATGCTCTGGGTGTGTGTCTCTGAGATCCATGAGGGCCCACAGACCCATCTGGCTCATGGGATGCTCTGGTAGTATCTCCTGAAGGAATGGATTGAACTTTGTTTTGGTTTGAGCACATAGAACATTCGAGAAGGAATGAACTATGATTGCATCAGGGCCCTTCTTGCATGACCCTGAAGACAGAGAAGAGAAAGCACTTGATAGTGGAGGTATTCCTGTTCTTACCAGAGAAAGTGATAGAATGGGATGGAAGAGGAGAAGATGGAATTTCCAGGGAAGTATTATATTTTTTATTTTATTTTTTTAAAGATTTTTAAAATTTTCTTTATTTGACAGAGAGAGATCACAAGTAGGCAGAGAGGCAGGCAGAGAGAGAGGGGGAAGCAGGCTCCCCGCTGAGCAGAGAGCCCAACGCAGGGCTCGATCCCAGGACCCTGAGATCATGACTTGAGCCGAAGGCAGAGGCTTTTAACCCCCTGAGCCACCCAGGCACCCCACCAGGGAAGTATTTTTTAAAAAATCCTTCTGTTCCTTATATCATGGTTGCTTTCCTAGGCCAAGTAAATATTCACCAAGTACCTGCCATGAGCCACGGATTGTGGAAGGTGCTGGAAATACACCGAGGAACAAGATAGTCAGGATTCCTGGCCATACATAATAACAACCCTTTGTCCTTTCCTACACACAGATTGTGTCCTCCTATGATCTGGTCTCCTTTATGGCACATTTCTCTAGATTTGAGTAAACCAACTGCAACATGAATCTTTCATTTGGTCTTCAGAGCCGACAGCTGTCTCTGGGTAGCACTGGCCCAAAGGATCAACCATGTTGAATGTGTCACGTCACCAGGTATAGGAATCATTATCTTTTGACAGATGTTAATTTGTCCACATTATTCTCCTCCGAACCACAAGCAGAATAAGAAATAATTACTCCATCTCTGGAAACCATCGAAGCTTTTGAACTGATGTGAACATTGGAATAATTGTAGAAGGCTTGCTTTTATTATCTGGTAGCTATTTGTTTGCCGCTTGGCCTCCCTGGTGTGTGTTCTTTGGAGACTCACGGTGTTCTTTCATGATTAGGACTCATTGTGTTTACGATGCATATCCACTCACGTTTTTCAAAATGGATGTAGGCATGAATTGGGCTGGATTTCGTAGTTTCCTCTTTCTTTCCAGGTGAGCTTAAAGATCCGAAGGGGGGGAACCCCACAGCCGAACAGAAGCATTAGATGCATGCCCCCCCTCCCTTTATTCATTTCTAACCAATGCTTTTCATCTTGGGGAGTACATGAATATGTAAGTGCCAGTGAGGCTTATTGTGAACTCGGAACAAAGGGAAGTGCTGTAGATTTCAATGCGTTTGGACCATAATGTGCTGCTTTCTTGATAATGGGCTCTTGGCATTGAAATGAAAAGCAAACATATCATTAAGAAGGCGCTCCATAAAAACTGTCTGTCATATATCTTAAGCTTCATTAGTTTAGATTAATGACTTACTTGATATACATGACAATAGGTGAAGCAAATCTTTGTTTATTTATTGACAATTAAATGTGGCGGTGACATGCATAAACAGGCTTCCCTCTGATTAGTTCCATGTTTTAAAGTAACTTTGTGTTATAAAACTTGTTAACTACAGTATCATTTTATTGAGCTCTGCAGGGTGAATGATGTGATCTCCATTGAAAGACATCAATATTGCTGCCATTCCTGGCAGCCACTGGAGCATTGTGCTCACAGATTGGAGTTGATATCTCATTGTAAAAATCCAGGGACCCAGAAAATGTCCAGTTATTGAGACTCTGCCCTGTGAGGACAATGTTCTATTCATGGAATCTGGGTGCAAGGTCACAGACTGAAACCTGAATGAAGGATACGATTCAAATTCGCTTCACGGTTTTGTGGAGGACCTCCCTGAAATTCAGGGTTTGGAAAGCACGGAGCTTTTCTCAGAGTATCCTACTGAAGAATAATGCTTCCTAATGCCCTGCAAAGGAGTGTAGAAATAAATATAGCACATTCTAATAGGAGGCTGCTGTGGACGAAGCAAGCTTATCTTTTACGAAGATGCTGATGTGTCTATTGACAGAAGAAAGCTTCCAAGAACACCTCTCCCAGACATACCATTTTAGAAGAAATTGGGAAGGCAGGGGAGAGGGAAGAGGAGAAAAGAGGAGAAGGGCAATGTGGCATAAAATTTATCTGCATGCTAGTCTCTGAAATATTTGTGGTTTGCCTTTCCATGAATTCCAAATTTGGAGGCTGTCAGGGATAATCAGCCCTTCCCATCACAGACACCCCGTGGTTCTCCTTAATAGCTCCCTTTCATGTGCCGTCAGCCCTCCAAAATATACTTAGAAAAGACTTATTTAGAAGGAGGCATAAAATAAAATCCATGTTGCGGTTGAGTATTACAAATGTTTTCTGGACTCTATTCTGTGCTATTAGGTTCTCTGTATAATTTTCATACAAAGTAAAAAATAAACTCTCAGCCAGCTTGAAAGAGAACTCGTTTAACGAAAGAAACCAGCTTCTTGTACAAAGCCACTCACAAGGTCACGTGAAGGCAGAGCTTCCTGAACCTGGGAGTTCAACGATGTCTCTTTGCTTTACTTGGGAAATACCGGTCTCAAATCCACACCTCGTGATCTTTCCTATAGAATATCCTGAGCAGGGAACGAATGAAAAGGAGAGGATGATGTCCATCTAAGTATTATCTGATTTTACCTACAGCCCCTAATTTACCTCATGCACAGACCTTGTCCTAAGATGACGTGGCAAACATTTTGTTCCTAAGTGCTGACAGCGTTTCATTTGTTCATTATGTAAGATCAGTGTCTATTGATAGCGGGGTAACCAAATTCTGCTCCTTGAATTACACTTTTCCTTTTCTCCTCATTAAATAAGCCATTCCCCCCTTTTCTCCTCCGGTGCCCTAGTCTTCCTTAGAGCCTTGTCAGCTGTCACCTATTCACCTGGAGAGCGAGCTGGTGTGTCTGACCTTAGGGCCGGGGTCTTCAGAGGGCACCGTGGTGGGAGTAATAAAAACTTGCCCTCATATCATAGCCATCTTTTATGGAGTTTTTCCTTTGGGATAGTGCTAAGCCCTCCCAGACGAGCAGGCCCAGATGCTGAGGACTGGGTGTGGGGACTTCCTGCAGGGGCCCCGGGGACTAAAAAAATTACCTTTATCTGTGTCCTGGCTGCTGACTCTTCTTTCTTCTTCCTGTGTTCGAAGACGTGGAAGTCCTTCTGGAAACACTGATGTGGTGAGTTTGGGGTTTCTTCAGCACGTCCATGCTAATGGTTTCCATCGAGTCCTTCTGGAAGTTTTCACATGAGTAACCATTGTCATCAGTTCGCAATGAAGAGGCCCTGGGTGACCAGCCACCTGGTCCTTTCCATGGCGGGTCACATCTTTATTTTTTAAAGACACTTCTCTAGTATAGAAAAATCTGTCTGTGTTTGGAGAGAGAAAAATAGATGCACAGAATTTTCCCAAGAAAGATGTGCCCTCTCCTGGTGAAAATTTCATGGGTTCATTTAGCTGCACATTGAAACTTTTTCTTCCTTGTGATTTTGGAAACATATTTTGAATTTCTGTCTTGATATTGTTTCATTATCTTTTATGAAGAAATAACAGTCTTCATAGATTTATCTGTGGTTTATATCTCTGGTTCATGTTTATGAACTAGGTTTTTTTTTAATAACTAGGAGCTGTTAGATTGTAATATACATCTGAAATGATGTAAGAAAACTGGTCGAAAGATAAATTGACTAAGGCATGTTTTATTATTTGACAATGGTGCTGAAGCTGATACAGAATTATGTAAAAGAAATCGGTTGATAAGGTTTTGTATGAGACCAGTTAGCAGCTGAGTTCTCGCAAGGCACGATCCTTACCAAACCACAAAATTAAATGTAAAACATCTGCACTTTCAAGATAATGAACAATTTTTTTTTCAAAACAAGCAAATGAACATGCTAAACTTTCCTAATGCCAGATTTTTTTTTACATTTTTTAAAAAATTTCCTTTCAGAGTAACAGAATTCATAGTTTTTGCACCACACCCAGCGCTCCATGCAATGCGTGCCCTCCATAATACCCTCCACCAGGCTCCCCCAACCTCCCACCCCCCGCCCCTTCAAAACCCTTAGGTTGTTTTTCAGAGTCCATAGTCTCTCATGCCAGATTAAACCAAAGTTGTAAACAGTTTTTTTTCCCTCCTCTGAGGAGAAAATTGTTGTATTTGTCCACGTTTCACCAACTCTGCCTCATTAGGCTTGCTTTACCTTTAAGAGGAGGTATTCGCAGGCTAGTCGGGATCTCCTAAAGCACAAATTCTTTCCCTAAAATGCTTATTTATTTATTTATTTATTGCTCTCCTTTGTTCACCAGACTCAGCCTTTCTTTCAAAATTGCACCCTTTCTTCTCTGTTGCAGTGTTCAGAGGATCCGAATGCAAACGATCATTTACAAATTGAAGGTTAACACAGAAATGCATTGTGCTTGTGATTTGATGAGTAAAAACAAATCACAAAATAAGAACAAATAGCAGTATTATCCCATGGGAACGAGCCTTGTGTATTGATCTATTACTTCCCAGTTTGAAATGTGCCACTATTGTAGTTCCACTTGATTATGAGGCTTTTTTACCACTTCCCCTGGTTGATTCAACTTGAGTGCTTCTGACATTTGCAGAAGTTCCTTATGTATTCTGCTGAGCAGCAGGGGAAACTTTGTTAATGAAGAAATAACAAGCTGAAGATTTGAATAAATATTTAGCTGATTGAAAGGAGGTATACAGTTAATTTTTTTTTTTTAATGCTGACAACTGAGGAAACTCACCGACAAGCTTTGCTTGTGTTAGCTAAAAATGGGTTCTAGTGGATTCTTTACGGCACCATGGGGCACTTTCATTTCCTGATTCTATTATAAACTAAGTGGCCACCTGAACCTGCCAATGAACTTGTTCTATTGTGTTTTTCTATTTTTAATCCTGAAAGAGTAAACACATTTCTCATCAGATGTGTTACAGAGCACCATACATTGGAGAGATTTATGAAGGTGCCATTGGGTTATTACAGACCATTCATTTATAAATAAGTGTCTGTTCTGAGAGGAAACGTGAACCATAGCAGCATTTCCATCATTCCACAAATCCATATTATAAAATTGTGTGCGTGCGTGTGTGTGTGTGTGTGTATAGTACTTGCTACTATGGCATGGAAACAATCTAGATTTTGTCCCTTTTTAGGCTATGTTCTCAGTCTTAATGTATGATTAAATTTCTGGTCTTATAACCAAGGTGGTGTTTTATGAGACTCACAGCAGCAGCTGTGGGAAGGAGCAGAACGGTTCCATCAGGCTTCAAGGATTAATTTTGAGAGCTCCATGAGCATAGTTGAGCTGTTTAAGGAGTGGTTGCTGGTGGATATGGACACCTGGTGGAAACTCCTATTTTCTCCCACTATCTCCCTGTAGGTTCTGTCTCCTGGGAGAGAACTTCCTGTGTCTGTTTCTAAGACAAATACCTATGTTTGCAGAGCATTCTTGGCACACATGATTTAGTATCCTGATCTGAGAATGTGTGAAGCTATCTTCCAAAGAACCCTCCACATACCAAAATCTTTGAAAGAGACTCTTCTTTGAACACATATATTGGGTGAAGGCGAGGAAGAATCAAGCACTTCGGGCATGAATGTTACTGAGTAAATATCTGCTTCCATGTCTGACAGAACATTCAGAATCGTGATGCTTAAGGTAGGGAGTCTACGAACCCCAAAAGATGCTGAAGTGCCCTCTAAAATATGATGGAGAGTCTTCCATTAAATGAATAATCTCAGGCACAAGGGGGCAGACATCTATTTCTCAAAGAAGCCTATGCCATCTTTGCCCAGAGGTTGTTGTCAGAAGGCTTTTTGAGCCAAAACTGGCTTCTCACTTTTACCAAGACCCTACTTTCTGTGTTTTGGGGCAGAAAAAACAGATATCCTTTTATTTGGCTCACCACCACTACTGATCCTTGAAAGTAGCAGTGATGCTCTTCTTTTGTGTACTAAATATCCATTAGTTTCTCTGGATCAGTGTTTCTCTCTAACTTCACTTGCATAAGTTTCACTGGGGGAGATTAAAATACAAGTGGTTTCTCTAGAACATTAGATTCTGTCCTCCTGTCCAGAAATTTACTCACCCAGGAAACAGAGGTATTGTTATTATTCATGTTTTCTAAATGAGGAGACTGAGGCAGAGACAGTGAGTAATTTGCCCAGGGTCCCCTTGCTAGTAAGAGCTAGGATTTGAACTTCAGAACTTTAAACAGTGGTTTTCACTGCCACTATAAGGGGGAAATATAAGATAGCAGCAGATAGTAAAGGATCTTGAATTACAGAAAAAGAATTTAGGACTTACTCACCTATGAGTGGTACTAATACAGTAATAATTATTCTTTACTTTACTGAATATTTGTGTCCACTGTGGTGGACTAAGGTGACACTTACCAAATTTTTTCAGAGCACAAATTCTGCAGGATTTTAAAGTTTTGTCAAAGAGAAGAATAAAAACAAACAAACAAAAAGGAGAGATTTAATCTTTAAATAAATCTGTGCAATAGTCAGTTAAAAAATTTAAGCAGGTTTCTTAACTGCAGTACTTATCAGAGTCTTTCATATGTTAATATCCATTTTTATACTCAGGAACAAAATATATTATGTGGACTTCTCAAATGCACTTAACAAATGTAGTTTTTTTTTTTTTTTCTTTCTCACTCTCTCTCTTCCTTAACTTTTAAAGAAAGATCTCCTGAAGGAAATATCTTAGAAAATTCTTTAGGGAATGACCTACAAAGGTATGCATTGAACATTTGAACACATAATATCAACCGTAACTTCTGGTCACCTACCTTGTTATTTAACCCCCAGTAGGTCTCCTACAAAGGTTGTTAGAATGGCAACATTGAATAGTCATGACTTTGGGAGATTTATTTATTTAAAGATTTTATTTATTTATTTGAGAGAGAGTGAGAGAGAGAAAGCACAAGAGAGGGGAGGGTCAGAGGGAGAAGCAAACTCCCCACTAAGTGCAGAGCCAGATGCAGGACTCAATCCCAGGATCTGGAGGTCATGACTGAGCTGAAGGCAGAAGCTTAATCGATTGAGCCGCACTGGAGTTTTTACAAAGTTACTTTATATAAAAGAGTCCACCTAAGCAACCTTACGGGCCCTTGTGACAGATACTGAAGTATTCTGAAGTAGGAGAGCTGCAGGTTTTGGTAGCCTTGTCTGGATGGAAATAAGAGGTTGAGGGGAGATGTTCAGATCTAAAGGTGTTGCTGGAGCTCCCAGCACGAGGATCTTAGAACCTGGTGTCAGCGTCTGAGATGTCGGAAAGGTCACCCGTGGCCCATGGTAATGACTGGCTACTGAGAGCGAAAGGAAGGGAAGAACCTAGGAAGGATTCATGGTCTGAAGACTCTAAGACCAGGGGAAAGAAATAATATTGGCAGTAATAAGTTTTGCCAGTTAGACCAGATTCTGGCGTAGGGTGAGGAGGAAGGGAGAAAAGAATAAATGCTCAGTGAGCACTTACTATGGGCTCCACAGTTACTCCCCGTTATCACAATTCAGGGCTTCAGGGAAAATCATTCTATAAAACAAATAAAAGAAGAATTTCTTTGCTTGAAGGGAGTTGGCCAAGCCTTGAGTTCTACACGATTCCCTCTTGACCCCGTAACTTCTTGGTTAGCTCTGAGAACCCCTGGCATTTCGCATGAACATTATTGATAAATTCTAACCAAACATGTTGAATTTGAGGTGATGGCAAACTATTCAAATATGAGATGTTTCACTGTGAGTTGTAAGTCCAAGAACTGAGTCTTGAAATAGTTAACATGGTTCCAAGTGCAGAGCTACTTACTGGCTCTTCATGCACTGAACATACATTCAGTAAATGCTCAAATAAATACATTTCTTGAGAAAGCCTTGTGTGGCCATATTTTGGGGAACTTTTGATATTGACGTGAGATAGTGAATATTTAAAGAGACAAAGCTCTTTTGTGTATGATACAGTTAATGGGTTGAATATTTCTCCATCCTCATCTAATGAATCACTTAATCCCAGGCTGTAATATAATGAAAAATATATTGCTATGGGAGGAAGAACAATCATCTTAGGAAAAAAAAATAGTATTTCCCTCATGAAAATGGAATCTTGAGAGTTTGGCCTACAGGTTTCATAGAAGGAAATGTTATCTATAAAATTCATATCTTTCATTTCTCAGACAATGTACTTGTTATCTTAATGCCCAAACAGAAACATGAATTCTTACTAAAGAGTATCAGTAAGTGTCCCTTACCCTATTTTGCTTCTGATTCACTGAAAGTTCAGGAAGAACAGCAGCTTGTATTAGTTATGTTTGTAGAGTGTATGAATTCCCTATGTAAATGAACTTGATAGACTGCCTTAGACGATACGAATCCTTGCGGTTTAGTTTTAATCTTGATGCTGGGAAGCAAATTTGCAATTGTTGATAGATACTGTCCTTAGGTTCAATCATCGGCAGATGTTAACTAAACTACAAAAGCATCATTTGGCTGTGGCAACCTGTTAGCCATGGGGATTATCAGATTAAAAATGGAAGTGCACTCATTACTGAATCAACATTATGTGTCAACAGTGATTTCTGGGTCATGCATAATAAATATGAATATCATCTTGGATGAAAAAAATTACTGGCTTTATGCAACACATAATGTTGAGAAAAAGTTTTGACTGTCATTCTTAATCGTGTTCATAATCTTGGCTAGTGAGAATAATGTTATATCAGTGTTTTTCTAGTCCTATGAAGAGGCAATGTTGCTGTAATTTAGCAGAACTGAGTCAGTTCTTAAAATAGAGGTGTTTGTAGAACAGAGAAGGACAATTCATCAACCTTAATGGAAGTACCCAGTGAGAATATCCAGCTCCCCTTATTCCAAATTTGTGTTCATAAAATAACCTCTGCTTTTATAATTTGTTTTCCTGGGAAGATTTATCTACCAAGATTGGGTTTGCAAATAGTCTCCATTTGTAAGTCAGGTACATCTGTCTTTGTAAACTATTGAATTTTTATCTGGTTGATGAAGTTGTCTTTTATAAGTTTACTTAGCCCTAGTGTTCCCTTTTAGCTTGATGGATAATGGGTGTCCTAAAAAGTTTGAATTTGGAGCTCTGCAATCCTAAGGCCAAAGCCTGGAATTATGCTCTTTTACCGAGGAATAGACCATAAGGTCCATTTTTCTGACATTGTAGAACTTGTCCGCACCATTTATCTTATCTATGATTATTGGAATAGGAAAATGTCTGTATGTGACATTTCTAATATAAATCAGAATTGAAGCATTTCTCTCATTCTTTGTGCCGGCTGAGTTGTAAGTCCTTTTATGGATCTATGGTAGACTGTCCCATTGCTGGCCCTGCTTCTTGGCGTGTATGCCCACTTGTGGTCCCTCTCATATTAACCATGGATTTGGCCACTTGATTGTGTTGGCCAATAGAACATTAGCAAGTGAGATGTAAGCAGAACGTTTATAAACTTTTGAACAATCGGTCTTGTTCACTTGGAAAGCTGCCTTTTGGAAGCCAGTTGCCATGCCGTAGGGAAGCTTGTGCTAGATTTGAATAGTGGTAGACAAGTGGAAGTAACCAGAGGCCCTGGAAGATGAAAGGACATCTTAGAAAGTTCAGCCCCAGCCATGGCCCCAGCAGCAAGTGCTGTGTGAAAGACCTCAGCTCCATCCTGTGAAGCAGAAAGTAAACCCAGAAGAACAGCCCAGCCGAGTGTACAGAATTATCATAAATAATACATCATTATCTCTTTAAGCCAGGAACATTTGTTGAGTGGTTTGCTGCACAGAGTTACAGAGGTACATGAATGAAACAGGGTTCTTTTGCCATAGCCATAGACTCTTTTATCTTAAATAGATCAGTACTAAATATTCAAAGGAAATGATACCCAGTTTCTGGGGATAGCTTACTGAATAGTACTTATCCAAAGTCCCTTAAACCCATTTTTAAAAAACTCTCTTTTCATACCTGAATGGTATTATACTGCCATCTGGTGGCAAAGACTAATTGTTCTAGGTGTTTCATGGAATCTGATCCGTTTAGCCAGTAGTGTTCATGAAGCTGTTAAAATACGAAGATGCACACATAAAAGCGCAGAGAACTCCAGGGACCAAAACGAACGAAGAAAACCATTTTATGAGGTGAAAAGGTTGAAAACGCCGAGTGCATGCCCAGTGCAAGCAGGCTGTGGCCAACCAGTTGGCTCTTAGCTCCCAGTCTCTCCAGAACTGCTGTGAGCTGTAGGTCAATATGGTGCCATGGCAAGCAGGCTACTTTTCATCTCTTTTCTCTTAGGCTAGGAAAGAGAAGGGCTGGAACTTGGAGGTGAAAATTTATTGTATGCTTCTTTCTTCATCATGTGAGTATGAAGTGAAACGTTCCTCAGCACTCTTAGGGATTTGCTAAACCTTTTTGATGTGGGCAGAGACTGCTCTGAGTGGGGTGGAAAGTGGGTAGGCAGTGGAAAATGAGAGAGTTTTCAGGTGCTGACTTCCTTTGATATCACCATGCCGGCTTTGCAGTCATCAGCAGGAACCCGTACTATCAGGAAGCAAAGCAAAGCAAAGAAGGCTGCTGTGGAATGACTCAGCAAGCATGGCCACCTGGCTCAGCCCTCCTCACACCACCATGGGCTCTCTCCCCTTGTAACTGAGCTACTTTAGGTTTGGGTCTAGGATTCTGTCATTAGGAATACCCTTTCTTTTTCATGACTGATTGAAGGGGCTACTCAAATGCTTCTGGGGCTTGAAAACATGCACTGTGTAAGAACCTCAAATTTCTTTCTAGAGTTAATTTTTTTTTGTCAAAGAAAAATAAGTAATTATATTTTCGTTGTGTATTTGTCGCCAAGCTATATCAGCACAACGCCTATTGTAATAAGTAGTGGGTGTTTATTTATGCTCATGCTAAGTCTAGAAAAGAAAAAAAAGCTTTCTTCCAAGTAAAATGATTTTATCTGAACTGAGGATGTTGAAGGAAACACAGTACTTATTTTATCTTTCCAAGTTGAAGTAAATTTCTCTTAACATAATATATATTACCATAATAGCATCTGGTTAAGATTTCATTATGACATTTCAGTTCAATATAATACACAATCCCTGCCATGTTTTTATAAAACATTACTCGGTATGAGATATTCACATTAACTACAATTGCTGAAATGACTGATGTTTAAATCTAGTGACAGTTTCTATCATTATTAAACTTCATTATAAAATAAAGTATGTGGGTGGAATTGTGGTTTGATGCTTTTGTAATTTGCTCTCTACCTTTTCAATGTACTTTTCAGTTACATCAACTGAATCATTTCATCTTATAGATGCAAAGATGAAGGAAAAGAACAAAAACATGGCCATTAACGGAAGCAGTGCAAATGTGCATAGTTAATGGAAACCATTTTGACATTTTGTATTTGATTCCATGGTGTACCTACTCAAACAATTTCAATGGCATATTAGAACAAAATGCTACATTGTGCTCTTCACTAAGAATGCAAGTAATAGACTTCAAAAATTACCTTTTCACTGAAAGTATTATCTGCTGGAAATGAAGAAATGTTTTACATTATGAGAGGCTAATAGCAGCAAGAGGAAGCGGTAGGCTGGCATGGTAACTCAGGCAGGGGAGGGATTTGACTCTTTACTCTCCAAAGCACATTCATTCATTTGATAAAAGCACAACAACAATGTTCTTCAAATTCGTGGGTTCTGATTTTTTACATCTGTTGACTGCATTGTTACTAATCCAAGAGAAGGCTTGTGCTGATGAAAGATGGAGCCCAGATCTCAATTTGCTAAGGCACAGTGACTTTAGAATATGTTAATTTTAATTCTGAGACACAGACGTACCTTGTAAAAATAAATAGAAGGTTTAAAAATATCTGGCCAGAAGAAAAATAGCTCCTTGCCTTCCATTGTACATACTAATGGGCAGCTTATTTATTGGGAACAAATATAGAGCTTATGGACTTTATTAAGGATGTGATTTATTAAGGGAATTTTGATATAGGACAGGAATGAAGATGCCTACACATTAAGGAAGTAGCCCCAGTTTTAGGAGGTATACACACACTCTATATCTTTCATTAAAATGCTTGCTCACATAGGAATACCTCATCTGATTTTCCTAACAACTTTGTGAAACAAGCATGATTTCCTTTATTTTTTTTTCACATGAAAACACACTTTGAGAAAATAGGTGGTTTGCACAAGTTTACTCAAGAGACATACCAGAGAATGAGCCTGTCTGTTGAATCTGAGGAAAACATGAAGTGGGGAGAAAAAAGGGGAAATAAATCAGTGGTACAAGACCGAGCGTAAGAAGGCTTTTAGTCAGGGCTGGCTGGGTTTTAACTCTGGTTGTTGACACTGATTTAGGGTGGAAGCAAGGCTGGTCGAAGAGATGTCAGTGATGAAACCTGATGATGGTTTTGCTTTCAGCAATATGGATAACATAAACTAACCAGGTGCTAAGTGACTTGATATCTGATGGTAGGTTCTGGGAGGAACGAAATGTCAAGATCTGGTTTCCCATGTCCCTAGCACCTACTCTGAAGCTGAATGTACTGATAGGATCACACACTCTGCCCATGGTTGGCAAAAGCCCAATGCTGACCTCGGTGAATCTCTGCCCCCGTGCCTTGGCAATTCGATGGAAAAGGGGGAGACAGAATCTAGGTCACAACTACCAGGAAGCCCAAAGACCAACTCCTGTAAAAGCTAGGCTTTGAGAAGGGAAGGCAAAAGAGAGGAAGCCTGTTGCAACATACTCTTCAGTACCTTCTATTCTCTCTGTGTATTTTTGCAAGGCAGCCTGCAAAGCAAGTTTCTAGTTCTTTGTCCATTGCAGGCTCAAATGGACACCAACAATTCAGAGTGTCTCATGGTCTTGTTGCTCAAGATGGGTCCTTCTCTGAAAATTTACCCTCCTCATTGCTTGTCCAGTAGTTATAGATTGGTTGGAAGCCTTTCCTTATGTAAAGGCTAATGAGAGGTATGAATACCAAAAAAGACAAATTTCTGGGTTGAGAGGAAAAAAAAAGATAAATGTCTACAAATGCCCAGGTTGCAAAAAAAAATTGTTTTAAAGATTTATTTATTTATTTTAGAGAGATAGAGGGGGAGAATGAATCCAGGGAGGGCCAGAGGAAGAGAATCCCAAGCTGATTCCATGCTGAATGCTGTCTGACATGGGGCTCGAACCCATGACCCTGAAATCATGACCTGAGCCAAAACCAAGAGTTGGATGCCTAACCGACTGAGGCACCCAGGTGCCTGAACCAAAAAAAATTTTAATATGAAAATAAAAATTAGTCAATTCACTGGTTGTGCTGGTCTTAAACATAAACCAATTCTTACTGTCATGGCCAGTTCCTCAGACAACTGAAACAATTGTGCATGTGTGTCTTGGGGGAAGATATGCATAGGATGAAAACTTTTTCTTTAAAAAGGATCCTTGGCAAGGAAACCTATTCTTCTAGAGCACTCATCAGGCTTCTTCATGTTGGAAGAGGGCATATGATAATAAGCATTACTGTGAAGAGCATACAGCCCCCAGTGAGGTTCCTTTCTTAAATATCTCCATTTGAGATTAAATATTTCAACAACTAGTGCATTTCTCCTAGTTGAGAAGGCATAGTGTTATTTCCTCAGCTCTCATTCATCTCTGCAGATTCTGTTCTTAAAGTGGACACTTCTTCAGTTCTGAAGAAAAGTTCCTATCTCCAGAGGGGGCAGGCTCTAGTTCCTCTACGAAGAAGCAATTGCCACGTTTTCTGGTTGAGGAATTTCTAAAGACCAATTTCCATATAAGAACATCTGCCAGCCAGCTGAATTGCTAGTGCTCTTGGGCAAGCAGGGGGGCTCTTTATTAGCCATTTGTATAAGTGGTTTGTCACAGAGCCATTGTGGGGTGTGGGGACTAAGCCAGGGCAGGGCAATGGTGCTGTCTAGAGAGGGCCAACACAGAGAATTACAAAGGATCAGGAGAACTGTGGGACATGTCATGTGGCTATGTTGTGGGTGGATGATGGAAAATCCATGCTCAGGGTGGTCTCCAGAAGCTTAGTCCCATGCACATTAGGTAACAGGCAAGGGGGCAGAGACTTAGTAAGGCTTAGGATTGGGGCTTTCAGGACACTCAGGCTCTCGGCTCTTATTGGCTCACTGTCAGAAAAACACTAAGCCTCAGATCCTGGTGGGGTTGGACTGATGGGACTTTCTCAGACTAATAGACTGTGGGCGGTCAACACAGTTGATTATTTTGTAAAATGGGAACCATGGAAACATGGAAGGCTTTTGGGCTCCCATACTTAGGGAATTGGTTGGGGCAGATTTTTGGCAGGATTTTGACTCGATGGGCACCATTTACAAGGACAACTACAAGGTTTTGAGAGAGTTCTCTTCTGCAACAGTTCAGGAGCTGGAGCTACAAAAGGGCTGTCTGGACCTCAGGTGCCCCAAGGGCACAGAACAAGTTCTGCTGATTCCTTGCAGGAGTGGGGCACATACTGCCTGCCTGCCTGATGCCAGGTGCGTAGGCAGAGACAAGTGACCTATTTAAGCATATGCTTCTTTGTGGAAGCCGACAGTCATAATTCTCATGATAGTTGTTATTCAATAAACATATACACGCATTTTGGTTGTTCACATAAAGATACTTATGCCATGAATGTGGGCCATGGTGGATCTATGACTTACATTTGGACCATTACCTATTAAGACACCTAAGTGTTCTCTCAAGAGAGAAGCAGCAATTTTCCCGAGAGAAACAAGAAGAAAATACATTCTAGAAAAATCTGCCATTGGATGTCAGAGATTTCTGCCAAAAACTCTTTAGTTTTCATCAAGCAGTACTTTCAAGTATAAACTGTTGTTACTTAAACCAATAAGCCATGTCGTCAGCTCTAGGCATATGCATTGGAAACTATATACAATGAAGAGAAAACTGGAAAAAAATGATCACCTGATGTGTGAGTAAAGACAGACAATGATGCCAGGTGGTGCCTTGGAGCATAATAATGAGAACAGTATGTCAAAGCACAGCAATCAATACCAAAGAAAAATCAACACATATTCAACATCGTCCTTACAGTGTTAAGCTGATTATCCACTTCAAGTAATTGAGGCAGTAAGATGAATGTGTTCAGCAGCCTTTATTTTTCTGTTTTAGAATGCAGAGCTTGGTATAAAGGTTAACTGGTGTCTTTTATTGCTTTTCGTTCCTTCACTAGTCATAGATTTCCAAGGAGAGAGGTACCTTTTCCAAAGACCGAGTAATGCCTACATGGTTTCTCTATTATTTTAAAACCATGCTGCCAATGTAAAAGGATGTAAAAAGAGCAATTTATGATGTTTTCAGTTGCATACACATATACATAAGTACATACAGACAAGCATGAAACATATGGACAAGCTCATATCCATACACTCACACACACTATTTATATCACTTGAAGGTTTCAGGTGTGTGAATTTCAGGTGCATGAAACTTCAGACCCTCTTAGAACGGACATCTCTACTTCTAAGGAGGAAGCATCGTCTGTATGGATAGGAGATTTGCACTCCACTTGCTGAGCTAAAAAATGGGCTTGGATAATTCCACACTGAGGAATTTTCCAGGTCTCATTGGGATTGCAGAACATCTGTTCTCTTTAATCTTTCTTGTTTTTTTTTTTTATTTTAAAGATTCTATTTATTTACTTGTCAGAGAAAGAGAGAGCAGGGGGAATGGCAGGTAGAGGGAGAAACAGGCTTCCCGCTGAGAAGGGAGCCCAATGTGGGACTTGATCCCAGGACACTGGGATCATGACCCACGGCGAAGGGAGATGCTTAACTGACTGAGCCATGCTGGCATTTACCCTACCCCCCAACCAAACCTTTCAAGACAATATGGTTGTCTTCATTCATGAAACATTCTGTTACTTTATCATTATATTTCATCACAAAAGCTTAAAATCTAATGTGTTAGCTTGTGAGCTTCATCGTATTTTACTTGCTGGGAAAGCACCCTTCATTTAGGAATATGATGATAACATGATTGTCTGGACTCTTGTTCACAAACATGAAGTTCTCAGTTCTTTAACCTCCCATAGAAAATCTCTTTGCCTCCCTTCTTTTTCAAGATTCTAATCGGAATCTTTTCTAAGCCTACATATGTATCCTAAGTCTTCCTACCTTAGTACTCTTCTCTTGCAAGGGTCAATTTCAATTATACCTCCTCAACAGACCAATACTCTGAAAATGGCCAATTTCTCATTCTTTTGAGCATCTCATCGTAACTCTTCTGTAGTACATGTCAATCATAGCACAGAGGTTACTAGCATAGCCTCCGTAGTCAATAGATCTGAATTTGATTCCTGATTTGTCATTCACTTTGGACAAGTTGCATAACATGTCCAAGCTCTATTTCCTCCCTTCCTGCAGATGAATCATTCAAGTCAAGGTAAGTATAAGTGTTCCATAAAAATTAGCTTTTATTATTACCAGATTTGTATTGTATTTTTGTATTGCATAGATTTCCTTATGTATAAATGCTTTATACATGGATGTTTCCAAGCAGAACCCCAAATGTGCATGTTATGGGATCAGACACACAACCAGGTTTATTTAGAGGGCTGTGGGACTGGCAGTGCAAGCATCTATTTTTATGAGATTCTAGGAGATTCAAGGGAAAGAATATACCTATGGGTGGTGAGAGTCAAGGAGGAAATTTTTAAGCATGCTTTTTCTCAAATGATCCTTCAGTCCAGATCCCCAAGGTTTCTGTCTAAGATGTGGGATAAATGAGTTCCATTTAATAGTGTATAAAACTAATAGGAGTGTGTCAAGAAAATCTCTAAAATATACTGAAGGCAAATGTCAACATGATTTTGTGCCTCAGGCTACAGACTGTGATGTTATTGGGCTGAGAATATTTTTTTATCTATTTTAGTGAAGTGACTGTTGAAGCATTTATAGCACAAGTAGAGCAAAGAGGGCTCTCTATGGCATAGAGCTGGCCATGAGAAGAGGGGAAAGCCACAGTCATCTCTGTGACCCAAGGATCTTGGGTGCTGGACCCCACTTCCTATGTGGTAGTGTTAGTAAACAGGAGAGACTTGAACAGAACTCACAAAGCCACAATAAGGTATGCATGAGGAGCAAACCACACAGTTTCCAGAGGAACTTGCTGTGCCAGCACAGTTTTGATACCATAGTAGAACCTGAGGATTTCCTGAATTTGTTGGGTGAGTTTAAGATAGATAGGGATAGGGATAGGGATAAGATAGGATAGGATAGGGATCGGATAGATAGATAGATAGATAGGGATTGCCATGTTTTGTGGAAGGATGTCCATCTGGAAAAGAACTGTTATTTTAATGCTACTGTATAGCCTGAGCTTATGAGGCATGAAACACAACTCACTTGTAGATCCCTTGAAGGCAGAGCCTTATTCATCTGTATTAGTCTGCTCAGCTTACAATGAATGACTATAATAGAATCTCACATATTGAATGGCTTAAAAACAGTATTTTATTTTCTAACGGTTCTGAAGGCTGGAAGACCAAGATCAAGGTCCTGGCAGGGTTGGTTTCTGGTGAGGAATTTCTTTTTGGCTTGCAGATGGCCACTTTCTCCCTCTGTCCTTACATTGCCTTTCCTCTCTGAGTATGCACTTCTGTTGTCTCTTTCACTACTTATAAGGACACCAGTCTTACTGGATTAGGGCTTCACCCTTATAACCTCATTTGACCTTGATTACCTCCCTTAGAGGCTTTTCTCCAAATACAGTCACATTGGAGTTAGGGCTTCAACATATGACTTTGGTGGAGGTGGGGATGGGGGAGTTGTGGTATGCAGTTGAGTCCATAACCTTCCGCCCTATGGTCCATCAAAATTCCTGTCTCTCAGGCTACATGGGTGGCTCAGTTAGTTAAGCATCTGACTCTTGGTCTCAGTTCAGATCTTGATCTCAGGGTCATGATTTCAAGTCCCAAATTGGGCTCCATACTGGGCACGGAGCCTACTTAAAAAAGAGAGAAAAAGAAAAAAAAATCATATCTCTCTCATATGAATAATGCATTTACCTTATCTGCAAAAGCCCTAAATCTTAACACATTCCAGCATCAACTTTAAAGTCCAGAGTCATATTTAAACATAATCTAAATTCATTATAGATGAAACCTGAAGTATGATTCATCTTGAGGCAAAATTCTTCTTTGGCTATATACTTGTGAAGCCAGAGAAGTATGTGCTTTCAAAATACAGGGGTGCAATGGGCATAGGACAGACAGGCACATTCTAAAAGGGAGAAATTGGAAATAAGAAATAGACAAATGGGCATCAGAGAGGCCTAAAATCCAGCAAGGCAAATTCCATTAGATCCTAGGACTTAAGAATAATCCTCTTTGGTTCCATGCTCTGCTCTTCAGGCCCACTGGAGTGGTGGTCTTGGCTTCTAGAGCCATTGTGGTAGTGGCCTTGCCCTTTCGGTCATGGGTTTTAGCCTTGTTCAAGAGGCCATCGTTTGGGGTACAATAGGCCCTTGCCTGCTGAATCCAAGAAGGTGGCCTTACCCTCTGAAACTGAGGAAACTGAGGCCTTCCCCAGAGGCCTGTGTACTCTGAGCCTGTGGTAGAATTGGCAGCCCTGCTGATCCCTGAATAACCTGGGGCCATTCTTCTCTTTTTTTGAAGGAAGCAATATGCCTGCTGCTGGATATCCCTATTGTCCCATCTTATAGAACCCTGGCAGTCCAAAAGCCTTCCTGTCCTCTTAGTCAAAATGGGCAGTGTCTCTGCTACGAAAATCTCACCTGTTCCTGGCTTTTGCTGAGATGACCGATTAAATCCATAGGTAATCTCTTGATGGAGTGTTTGTCCAGCTGCACCTTTGGAGTTCTATTCAGAACATGCTTTCTCATTTTTTTTTGAATATGGATAGGCTGAGAATTTTCCAAGTCTTCAAGTTCTGGTTCCTTTTTGTTTAATACTTCCTTCAATTTATCTCTCTCCTCTCACAACTTACTATAAACAGTTAGAAGGAACTAGGACATATCTTCAACACTACCCTTCAAAATCTCCTCTGCTAAATATCCAAGGTCATTACTCATAAATTCTACCTTTCACAAAACACTAGAACACAACTCAGCCAGTTTCCAGCAACGTATTTCTCATTTTTGTTGGAAACCCTATCAGAAGCACCTTAAAAGTTCATTTTCCTCTCAACAATCTCTTTAAAGCAAAATAGGTTTTTTCCTAACATGTACGTCAAAACCCCTCCAGTCTGTGCCTATTACCTAGTTTCCAAATCACTTCCATATTTTTTTATATTTGTTATATCAGCACCCTACTTCTTGGTAACAAAAATCTGTCTTAGTCTGTTTGGGTTATCATAACAGAATACCACAGACTTGGTAGCTTAAATAATGGAAATTATTTTCTCACAGTTCTGGAGTCTGGAAGTCCAAGATCTGATGAAACCAGGTCTGATGAGAAATTTTTCTTCCTGGCTTAGAGATGGCTAGCACTCACTGGGCCCTCAGGATCTTTCCTTTATGCCTGGGCACTCTTGGTTTCTCTTCCTCCTTTTGTAAGGACATCAATCCTTTTTGATTAGGGCCCCACCCTTGTGACCTCATTTAACCTCAGTTACCTCCTTAAAGACTCTATCTCCAAATACAGTTACACTGGTAACTTCAACATAAGGATTTTTTTGTCCATAATACCATTTTTATTTTATTAAGCACATGTTCACTGCAGGGGATATGTCTTTATTAAGGAACCTGGATTTTTACACCAGACCATCAAAGGAAATGAAGTGGGAGCTGAACATTGATGGCATGAAGTTTAAAATGGTCTAAAATAATCCTGGACCCAGCATATTAGAACTCCATCAGTTCTCACCAGAAAAGTCACCCCTATACAACCAAACCTGAATGCACAAGATATTTATGAAATCCTTAGAAGATGAAATATTGGGAACATTTCTCTCTTTCAGTGAACTGATTGAGAAAGGTGGTAGGAAGGAACAAAATTAAGGTATATGTAACTTAAGACAAAGAGTATGAGAAAGTACAGACTCTAGAAGACCTCAGAAGAATTTACTTGGGCAGGTGGTTCTAATACTTAGGAAATCAGGCATCAGCCCCAGGACAACAAAAATAGAGATTGCCAAAAGTTTCATAAAAGCTGATATGAAATGTAACTTGGTACCCATTCATTTTGATACAATTTTTTTATGTCCTGGAAAGGTTAATTCTACTTGGTGAATGTATTTTAAGAAAATAATTCAAAAGTGGAAAAGCTAGTAGATACCATTTCTTACATTTAATGTCTGGCTCATTGGGTACAAATTAGGGTACAATCACATTATAAACAATTGTACAATCTTTAAATATGATGATTATACATTAGTGCTTATGTAGAAAGCATTGCATCATCACATTACGGGAGACAATCCAAAATTAAATATATATATATACACACACACACATCACATGTTTTTGGCTATATATGTGTGTGTGTGCATGCGTGTGTGTGTGTATGTATATGTACACACATATAGTGTGTAATATATATACACACATGCTTATACAAATGTATATATAATGTTTATATAAACATATACCAATTTGCATGTAAACTTATAAATAAATATATGTAATTTTACATAGAGAAATATACATATATAGTGTAAATTGTGTGTATATGTTTTTAAATATCTATACATAAGCAGCTATGTTATATAACTGAGAAATGCTTGAAAAGTGTATGCCAAAATTAACAGTGATTATCATTAGGTGAGACTATGAATATTTTAAAAAATTTCTTTCAACATTGCAAATCATTAGCCTGTATTCTAAGTGTAATAAAAATGAAATAAAATTCTTTATCCTACAAAATATATATACTGCTAAGTTACCCTATCAGACAGTTGTATGTATTTTATCCCTGGCTATGAGAGAGCCCACTTCCCACACCCTCAGTTGCTGGGATCATATTTTGCCCATTTTTGCATTCCTACCATGCAGATTGACGGTGGCTGTCATTTTGTCGAAAGAATGATACCCTAAGGTATTTTCTGCCATCAGTACTTTTCTCTTCCTTCCCTGTGCCCCTACTGGTATTCCTTGCCCAGATTTCTGCAATGGGCTCTAATATTCTTACAACTTGTTTCCTTTTGTCCCCTTACTTGGATGGCTTGCATTGTTCCCTGCAGGAGTCACAGAAACTGAATCTATGTTTCTTAATTAAAAAAAAAATAAAAGAAAGTGAGGAAGGGGTAAAGTGCTCAAGACACATTAGAAGGAAGAGCAAAGGGATTCGACTTATTTCCCTGTGAAATGGTAGCGCTCAGTGCCACGTGCATACACCTTCTGGGAAAGCTGTTAAAGATTGCAGATCAAAGGGAAAGAAAATGAACCATTTCCATGCTTATGGGACAGGAAAGAAGTTAAAGACAAGTAAAAGATGGTCTCTGAAGAAAAGAAATAAAGTAAATCAAGATTAAAAACTGTGCTTTTTTGTCCCCCTTCTTCACAGAATTCACCCTCAGTTCTTCTATCCTGCTTTAATGTGGCACAGGCGCTCTGGAAGGCTGTGAGATGGGAGACAAGAATATGAACAATGAGCTGAATTTTTTCTTGCCTCCTCTAAAATTGGTCTTCAGCAAGGTGAAAAGGAAGGTTTGATTGCTACATGTGAGCATCTCTCCAGAATTCAAACCAAGACTTAAGTTCTCTCTAACAACACAAACCTGAAATGAAATAAATCACAGCTTACAGGAGACATTTTTGCTCCTCTTTTAGAAAAATAATATTATCATCTAGTTCATTGAAATTTGAGGGGCACTTGGGTGAGATTTAATTGTACACAGGTAACAAACGTTAGGGACTTAAATTTTCTGAAATTTTAGCCCCTACCCCCACCCCGGCTCGCCTGGAGTCTGAGACTAGGAAAGACTAGAGTTTGCTTTGGAGACTTTGGTGTGGTTGCTATGACAACAAAACTTTAGGGCATTGTTGTCTACATGGAATCGCAAAATGACAGATGGCCCATTATGAAACTGTACATATTTGGAGATGAAAAGAAAATACATCACTCTGAGGTCCGTTCATTGTGCTGGTGCAAGAAAAGTTGGGACATGATCACTGAGAGGGGTGAGAATAGGCGCCCGGAAAGAAAAGGTTAAAATAAAACTTTATTCATCTTGAAAGCATGTCCACTAACTTGAAGATTGCTTATAGATCACCGCCTCCCTCGGTTATATAGAGAATTCTATCATATCAGGTATTTATTTGGCACTATTAAGCTCAACTTTGAAACTTTCTGTATTATGACTACAGTTCGGAGGCCAAAATGAAACGGGGTTAGGACAATGCGTAAAACTCTCATGTAATGACCACTGAGAGAGTGTGGGTTCCCTCCCCATCCTTGGGCATTCTTGACAGTGTGCTGGGGGATACAGAGGATTGAATGGCCAGAAAGTCCGGGTGTTTTGACTTGCAGGTCTGTATAAGATATAACCTATTGGGTTTACAGATCAAATGGAGTAATATCAAATTTCAGACACATGATGTCAAGTTCTGAGCCAGGTCCTAAAAATCGTCATTGCAGATTCAGGAAATAAGTTTAAGAACTTACTGTAAAAGACTTAGCAATTTTGGTGAAGCTGGTAAGCTCAGGGCAAACACTGATGAATCTACAAAAGGATACTGTTTATTACCAAAATCTTGATACCTCGTCAAGGAAAGTGATAGTCTTGTGATTCAGTGATCATTTTTTTTCAGAATGTCTGCAGGGGTGATACTTACCTGTCTACTTATTATCTATCTATCTATCTATCTATCTATCTATCATCTGTCTATCCATCCATCCATCCATCCATCAATCTTCATCTATTTGTAAATGACTGAAAATCCCTGATAATGAGTGTGGATCTCGAGCCATGCCATAACCCTCATGTAAATGGAACTAGACACATTTGACCCATTTTCAGATACAAAGGATGATGAAGAAGGGAGTCCTCCATGGTCCCAAGGGAGAATTTCTAGAAGCGATGTCTGAGCTCAGTATTTTGAAAACTTTCTGAAAGCTTTCTCAAAATAGCCTGCTGCCTTAAAAGGTAGTGAATTCCTTTTTATTAGAAGTCATGAAGCATTAGTGTTTGGCCTCATGGCAGGTGTGTTGTCAGAAGGACTTACTGATCAGATCGGAGCCTCGGAGAGATGGCTGCAAGGCCTCTTCCAGTTTTGAGATCCACTATTCTCCGATCCCTAAGCTGGGTCTACCATGCTCATCAAACTCCTGAACTGTGAAAGTCCTATATTCTTCAGGCCCAGGTGCTTCTAGGCAGGGTCCACAAATCATTCACAAAATTGGATAGTGCAGTTGCGAAAGAGTGGATATAAGGACAAAGCCAGCATGACTAGATTTATTTTTTTTGATGGCTCTGTGGCATATTTTTAACCTTGGCCTCTAAGGATATAAAGTCAATACATTAACCCTGATAACACTACCTCTTTACAGAGATTCTTATTTAAGTAATAGAAACATAAGGCTTGTCAAAACGAGGAAATGAGGCCATTTCGCCTTTCTAAAGAGCTCCTGCCGTAAATCAAAACATATTATGTTGAATAACGCTTTCTCATATTTTACCAGCCTAACATTTATCAAGAACTAGTTTTGCTGGTTAGAATTTTTGTTGAATGTCATAAAATGTTATTAAAAAATCTTTAATCTTGGGAGATAGCTGCATGTATATTGGTAATACACACACACACTCAAATGTGTAAGTACTATTCATTTTTCGCATGTTGGCATGTTGTAAAATTCTGTTTTCTTTTCATTCCTAGATGTTGTAAATAAACTGGATCTGTACAGTAGGTTTTTGTCAGACTCCCAGAAAGACAATTTTATTTTATAGCACATCCTAGAGTGACAGCCAGAAACTGTTCTGCACCACCTCAGTACAAACAAAATTAGCTTTTCACAATATTTTTGCAGATGTTAAAGGTCATTAATAGAATGAAACCAGATGACTAAAGCAATACATTTGGAATGATTGGGTTTTATTTTTCTCCCTAGCTTAAAGACACAGAGTCCCATTTTCTCTGCTACTTGGCTGCATTTCATTTTTTTTTCCAGTTATTTAATGGTTTCCAAAATCATAAAAGTAAAAGTGGTAGGATATGTATTTCTTGGCTGATGCCACCTTCCTTGTTTGACAGAGTTGGAATTTTATGAGGATGAAAATAGTATCAACTGTTCAAAAAAACCACACTATTTAACCATTGCCCTAGCTTTCTGTTCTCTGCCAAGGTCAAATTTTTTTATGAGTCATCTGAAATTCTCTTTCCAATTAAAAAGAGAAGAGATAATTAGCTGAGAGAAATGCTACTAGATTTCTCTTTCAGAATAGAAAGGGGAGAGATCTTTTTTTTAAGCACCAGGACTTGGTTAAGCGGTGCTGTGTGCTTTGTTAGGACAGACGGGGCACGCTGCCTCCCCATACACTGTTTTATTTGTAGCGTCTGGGCCACAAGGAAGAAGCTACAGTTAATAAGTTGCAAGTGGGTATGATTATGATAGCAATATTTATAGATCAGCTGGCAACGCCTATACTTCTGGAATGATCCTGCCTTTACTATTCAGTAAAGGATAAGTTGGAAAACATTTTTTCATCACGTAGGTTAAAGAAACAAAATGAAACACGACTCACTCCCTTTTTTAGTTAAAATGAGGTAGCAACAAAAAGCTTGTCCTGGTTTCCCAGATTGTCCTGTGGATGTGTGGTGCCTATTGACGGGGTCAGTGAGTTGCCCTCCTACCGGGGAAAGAGCAGCCCTTTCCCCCCTTCCTCCTTGTCCTGCCCAACATGGCAAACCATCCAGGAAAGTGAACTTCTTTTGCAGGAGAAAGTGGGAGACAATAGGATGAAACACAACTGGATGGGTTGGATTGCGCCCTGTCATTGACACTCTTCCTGTGGGACCAGAGGGAAAGCAGAAGCATCAGTCGGCAGGTGGGGAGGTGGGCCCGTGAAGCCATCTGAGGTCTGAGCCAAATTGTTCCATCATAGCACTGGGTTCATTTTCTCTCTGGGGTCTCCTAGGACACTTTCCTCTATTATTTAACCCATTAGTCATGATGCAGATAGTCATGAAAATAATAGTGTGTGCTTATTTGAGCCAGTGCAAAGGAGAAGCAGCATCCTTCCCTCTCCCCCAGTGAGTGTAGCAGGGCAGGTGGCTGAGGTGAAGTTAGAACAAAAAGTACATTTCTAGGGAACAGAGTTGAGCTGCCTGGTCTGTCTGTCCCTTCCCATCTGAGGTACACCTAGCAGATTCTAACTACTAGAGATGCTGTTGTTGAATTTTGTGAACATTTAAAAATGTAAAAATAATATATTCTTCTCTTCAAACATGTTTGATGTAAAAAGATCTACCTTTGTAAGGTTTCACAGGAAAACCAGTTTACCCATGTACTGAAGAAATAATCCCCGCTTCTTTCAATGCTATCATATTTCAAGGTCACGTATGCACAGGAAACTGTTTTTGGTCTTTATAGCCCTTTCCCTTCACTAACGCTCTCTATTATTACCATAGCTCTGTAATATATTTTAATTCTTGGTACTCTTCTTGTTATATTTCAAAATTAAATTGGTTATTCTTGTGCCTTTATTATTTTTTACAATTTCAGATTTAGTGTTTCAAATGCCATAAAATCTTATTGGCAATTTTGATTGTAAATGAGTTAAATTGATAGAAAAAAGTGGGGAAATTCAACATCTTCAAGATACTGGACTTGTCTACTCCAATTTTTCTATTTCTGTTTCAATTTTTTATGCCTGTGAATACAATTTTACAATTTTTTTCCCATACAGGTTCTGCCTATGTGCGTATTACAGGTGCTAAGACCACGACTACACAGATTGAGCCAGATACCATTTTAAATAGTTTGCATATATTATTTCATTTAATCTCCACATTAACCCTCTGAGAAAAGTCCCAATTATATTTCTCATTTTTTCAAATGAGAAAATCAGTCTATAGAAATGAGTAATTTGACCAATGTCATGAGGCTACTTATTGGAGGAGCTGAACTGAAACCAAATTGATCTGACTCCATGGATTCTAATTGTTATGTATAGGTAATTTCTGGCTTTCTTGATGCTCTATGGATTATATTGCTACTTTATATGAAATATTTTTATTATATTTTTATTTGGATACATCTGGCATATAGAAATGTTATATTGGCTCATCTCTAGCAATCTTTCTGGGCTCCCAGACTACTTTTAATAAGTTGCCTGCAAGAGGAGACAGTAGACAAAACCAAAGAACAACCTATAGAATGGGAGAAGGTATTTGCAAATGTTTTATCAAAGAAAGGGCTACTATCCAAAAACTATAAGAAGCTTATCAAACTCAACACCCAAAGAACAAATAATCCAATCAAGAAATGGGCAGAAGACATGAACAGACATTTCTCCAAAGAAGACATACAAGTGGCCAACAGACATACGAAGAAATGCTCAACATCATTTGGCATCAGGGAAATACAAATCAAAACCACAATGAGATACCACCTCACACCAATCAGAATGACTAAAATTAACAAGTCAGCAAATGAAAGATGTTGGTGAATATGTGGAAAAATGGGAACCCTCTCACACAGTTGGTGGGAATGCAAGCTGGTGCAGCCACTCTGGAAAACAGTATGGAGGTTCCTCAAAAAGTTGAAAATAGAGCTATGCTCTGACCCAACAATTGCCCTAGTAGGTATTTATCCCAAAGATACAAATGTGGTGATCTGAAGGGGCACTTGCTCCTCAATGTTTATAGCAGCAATGCCCACAACAGCAAAACTATGGAAAGAGCCCAGATGTCACCGACAGATGAATGGATAAAGAAGATGTGGTATATATATAAAATCATGAAATATTGTTCAGCCATCAAAAAATGAAATCTTGTCATTTGCAACAACATAGATGGAACTAGAGGGCATTATGGTAAATGAAATACATTAATCAGAGAAGGACAGTTATCATATGATCTCACTCAACTACCTGGAACTTAAGAAATGAAACAGAGGATCATAGGGGAAGGGAAGGAAAAATAAAACAAGATGAAATCACAAAGGGAGACAAACCATGAGATATTCTTAATTAGGGTGCCTGGGTGGCTCAGTTGTTAAGCATCTGCCTTTGGCTTAGGTCATGATCACAGGGTCCTGGGATCAAGCCCCACATAGGGCTCCCTGCTCAGTGGGAAGCCTGCTTCTCCCTCTCCCACTCCCTCTGCTTGTGTTCCCTCTCTCACTGTGTCTCTCTCTGTTAAAAAAAATAAATAAAATCTTGAAAAAAAAAGAGACTTTTAATTATAGAAAACAAAGAGGGTTGCTGGAGGGGAGGGGGTAGGGGGACGAGATAATGAGGTGTGGAGATTAAGGAGGGCATGGGATATAATGAACACTGGGTGTGATATAAGACTGATGAATCACTGAACTCTATCTCTGAAACGAATAATACACTATATGTTAACTAACTGAATTTAAGTAGAAAAAAAAAAGTTGCCTGCAGATTCTTTTAGGTTTTTGTACAAATATATTGTATGCAAATAATGACAGTTTTGGTCTTTCCTTTTTAATTTTTCTACTTCTGTACTTTTTATTTTGTCTTATTACAATGGCTAGTACCTGTGGTACAATGGTGAATATTATGAATGCTAGTGGGTATCCTGGTCCTACTCCTGGCTTTAACATTTCTGCTTCAAAAATTTTACCATTCAGCATGTTGTTGGATATAAGGTTAATCCTCTTTTTTGGCTATTGAAGTTCCCTCTTGAAAAAAAAATTTTAAAGCTTTTATCATGAATGGATATTGAATTTATTGAAAGATTTTTTTTTTCACTTTTAATCTGGTAACATGACAATTAACGTAAATAAATCACCAAATGTTAAACTGTTCTTGAATTCCTGGGATACATGCTACTTTGTTGAAATATTTTAGATTTTGAAACATTGTTGGATGGGATTCACAAAATTCTTTTTTTATCTTCTATTTTTTCCCCTCTATTTCCACACTCTGGAATATTTTGTTTAAGTTGGGAATTTTGGATTACTCTAAGATTTAGTACAAAGTCACCTAGAATGGTGACTCTCTTGGGCGGAGTTTTCTTTAATGCTTATTCAACTAGTTTTTTTGTTTTATTTTGTTTTGTTTTAAAGATTTATTCATTTTTAGAGAGGGGAGAGAGGCAGAGGGAGAAGGAGAGAGAATCTTGAACAAACTTCCTGTTGAGTGTGAAACCCCATGCAGGGCTTGATTACCCAACTGTGAGATCATGACCTGAGCGGAAATCAAGAGATTTGTTAAGCCTAAGCCACCTAGGTGCCCCTATTCAGCTATTTGCAGATTTTATTTTGTCTTGATTAAATTGTTGAATTTTTTAATCTCAAAGAAAACTATCAATTTCAGCTGGGTTTGTACTTACTGACCTGTTATCCACTGTAGTCCACTTTGGGTAAAATATTAATAATAGTCTGTCTGTAGTTAACCCTTTTCTCTAATTCTTATTGTTATGATTTTCATGATCAGTTTTGTCAGAAGTCTGTCTGTTTGTTTTTTTCAAATGTCAACTCTTCTGTTGTGTTCTGATATCCACTGTTTGTGTACATACATGTGTACAGTTGTATACTTTTTATTTATTCAAAAATTTCTTTGATCCATGTTTATTCTTTCTTTTTCTTTGAGTTTATCTTATTGTTATTTTCTACTTTCTTGAGTCAAATTTTTAACTCATATATTTTTAACTATTATTATATTTTAGTATGATAATTTAAAAGTATAAATTTGCTTTTAAATATTTCTATATTCATATTGTATAACTTGCAATATATATTTTTAGTGCTCTAATTGTTATGTACTTTTTATTATTTTTTGTAGCTAATGAGTTATTTAGAAGTTTTTTTTTGCTTTTTTTTTAGTTTTCATACAATTTTTTGGGAGAGCAGGAAAGCTGTATTTTAAGATTTAGTCCCAATTTTACTGCATTATGGTTGGAAGTAGTGTATATGATATCGATTCTTTACAATGGCTGAGTGTATATGATATCAGTTCTTTGGAATTGATCTATTTCTGGATATACCTTCCTGTTAAAGTTGTTATTCAGATCTCTGTCACTTTTGTCTCCTTAATGTATCAGTTTGAAAATCAGGAATGGATGCTATATCTTGTCAAATGCTTTTTCTGCATCAATTGAGAGGACGATGTGGTTCTTCTCGCTTCTCTTATTGATTGTTCTATCACATTGCTTTGTGAATGTTGAACCACTCTTGCATTCCATGGATAAATCCCACCTGGTCATGGTGGATAATCTTTTTAGTGTACTGTTGGATCTTATTAGTTAGGATCTTGTTGAGAATATTGGCATCCATATTCGTTAGGGATATTGGTCTGAAATTCTCCTTTCTAGTGGGGTCTTGGCCTGGTTTGGGGATTAGGATAATGCTGGCTTCATAGAAAGAGTCTGGAAGTTTTCCTTCTGTTTCTATCTTTTGAAACAGCTTCAGGATAATAGGTATTATTGCTTCTTTGAATGTTTGGTAGAATTCTCCAGGGAATCTTTCATGTCCTGGGCTCTTGTTTTTGGGGAGGTTTTTGATCACCACTTCAATCTCATTACTAGATATTGGTCTGTTCAGGTTGTCAGTTTCTTCCTGATTCAGTTTTGGAAGTTTATAGGTTTCCAGGAATGCATCCATTTCATCTAGGTTGCTTAACTTATTGGCATAGAACTGTTGATAATAATTTCTGATGATTGTTTCTATTTCCTTGGTGTTAGTTGTGATCTCTCCCTTTTCATTCATAATTTTATTAATTTGGGTCCTTTCTCTTTTCTTTAGGATTAGTTGGGCCAATGGGTTATTGATTTTATCAATTCTTTCAAAAAACCAGCTTCTAGTTTCATTGAAGTGTTCTGTACCCCTAGTTTCTATCTCATTGATTTTTTCTCCAATCTTGATTATTTCCCTTCTTGTGTGTGGGGTTGGCTTAATTTGTTGGTGATTCTCCAGTTCTTTAAGGTCTAAATAGAACTGGTGTAATCTGGATTTTCCCATTTTTTCGAGGGAGGCTTGGATGGCTATGTATTTCCCCCTTAGGGCTGCCTTTGTTGTATCCCATAGGTTTTGGACTGAAGTGTCTTCATTCTCATTGGTATCCACAAAGTGTTTAACTTCTTCTTTGATTTCCTGGTTGATCCAAGCATTCTTAAGGAGGTGGTCTTTAGCTTCCAAGTGTTTGAATTCCTTCCAAACTTTTTCTTGTGGTTGAGCTACAGTTTCAAAGCACTGTGGTCTGAGAATATGCAGTGAGTAATCTCAATCTTTTGGTATCGTTGAGCCCTGATTTGTGACACAGTATGTAGTCTATTCTGGAGAAAGTTCCATGTGTGTTTGAGAAGATTGGGTATTCTGTTGTTTTAGGGTGGAATGTTCTGTATATATCTATGAGGTCCATCTAGTCCAATGTGTCATTCAATACTCTTGTTTATTTATTGATTTTCTGCTTGGATGATCTGTCTATTGCTAAGAGTGGTGTGTTAAGATCCCCTACTATTGATGTGTTCAATTATTATCACTTATTATCATATTATCAATATGACTCTTTATCTTGATTAACAGTTGTCTTATGCAGTTGGCTGCTCCTGTATTGGGGGCATAAATATTTACAATTGTTAGATCTTCTTGGTGGATAGACCCTTTAAGAATGATGTAGTGTCCTTCTTTATCTCTGAATACAGTCTTTCGTTTAAAATTTAATTTATCTGATAGGAGAATTGCTACCCCAGCTTTTTTTTTTTTTTTTTTTGAGGCCCATTGGCATGAAAGATGCTTTTCCATCCCTTCACCTTCAGTCTGGATGTATCCTTAGGTTACAAATGGATCTCTTGTAGACAACATATGGACAGGTCCTATCATTTTATCCAATCTGCAACCCTGTGCCATTTTATGGGAGCATTTAGGCCATTCATGTTGAGAGTGATTATTGGGAAATACGTTTTTATTGACATCATGTTGCCTGTGAGGTCCTTGTTTCTATAGATTGTCTCTGTAAATTTCTGTTCTATGACACTCTTGGGTTCTTTCTTCTTTTATAGGACCCCCCCCCCTTAATATTTCTTGTAGTGCCAGCTTGGTGGTCACATCCTCTTTTAAACCTTGCCAGTCTTGGAAGCTCTTTATCTCTCCATCCATTTTGAACGTCAACCTTGCTGGAAAAAGTATTCTTGGCTGCATGTTCTTATCATTTAGTTCTCTGCATATGTCTTGTCAGCCCTTTCTGGCTTGCCAGTTTCTGTGGACCTTCCTCTGTACATATGGAATCTCTTCCCCCTAGCTGCTCTCAAAAGCTATTGTGTAAAATTATGATTCATCAGTCTTGCAGTCAAGTGCCTCGAGGTCTTTCTAGATTCATTCATCTTGGGGGGTGATCCTTCTACCTCTAGGACATGAACGCTGGTTCCATTCCCCAGATTGGGAACATTTTCATTGATAATTTGTTCAACTATATCTTCTAGTCTTCTTTCTTTCTCCTTCTCCTCAGGGATCCCAATAATTCTGACCTTGGAAAGTTTCATAGTGTCATTTATTTCCCTAATTCTGTTTTCATGGCTTCTAAGCTGTTTGTTCCAGGCCTCCTCCTGATCCTTTTTCTCTAACAGCTTGTCCTCTAGAACACTAATTCTATCTTCTGCCTTGGTTACCCTAGTTGTTAGAGAATTTAGATTAGATTGGATCTCATTGATAGCATTTTTAACTTCTTCCCTGGCAGCTTTCACTTCTGGCCTAATTGATTCCATGTTGTCACTAATGGTTTTCTCCAACCTAGCCATTGCCTGGATAATTGTTACCCTGAATTCCCTTTCCGACATACTGTTTATGTCCACATCCAAAAGCTCTGATGGAGAGGGCAGTCTCTGAATTTTTCCTCTGTTGGTTGTTCTACCTCCTATTCATTTCGGTGAGAGGTGGTGGGGGGGATGTGTAGCTGAATATATCAACCGCAATCCAGGCAAGGTGCACCCTGTAATGCTTCTGAGGAATTGGAAGTCACCACCAAAAGAAAGAAAAAAGAAAAAAAGAGAGACAGAAAGAGAGAGACAGAAAAAATCAGAAGACCTAGCTATAATGGGCCCCAAAGGTAAGATTTATAAGGTATACAAACAAAGACAGACAAACAAAAAGACCGATAAAAGTAAATGATAAGAAAAAAAAAGAAGCCCAGATAAAATGAACTCCAATGCTGAGATTTATATAATACCAGATCAAAAACAAATACACAGAAACAATGACAGAAGAAAAAGATGGGACGGTGGTTATAAATCCTCGATGTGGGCGAGGAAGGTTATTTTGATTCCTCCTGGGTGTATCTTGATATCTTTGTTAAGGGACTCAACTTTCCAGAGATAAAGGAAATTAAAACTGGTTTATATATAGGGGTAGTATTGATTAGGGAAAGAGGAAAAAAGTTCAAGTTAAAAGATTAATATGGAATATGTTGTATTAAACCTCTAGTTGTAATGGTAAGTAGGTTAAAACAATTAAAAGGAACAAGAATAGTGAGAACAAATTAAAAATAAAAGTTGTATCTATGAAATATACAGGTATTAGGGCAATGCCATGGTACTGGTACAAAAACAGACACATAGATCAGTGGAACAGAGTAGAGAGCCCAGATATGGACACTTAACTCTATGGTCAAATAATCTTTGAGAAAGCAGGAAAAAATATATAGTGGAAAAAGACAGTTTCTCAGTAAATGGTGCTGGGAAAATTGGACAACTATGTGTAGAAGAATGAAACTCACCCATTCTCTTACACCATACACAAAGATAAACTCAAAATGGATAAAAGACCTCAATGTGAGGCAGGAATCTATCAAAATCTTAGAGGAGAACAGAGGCAGTAACCTCTTCGACATCAGCCACAGCAATTTCTTTCAAGATATGTCTCCAAATGCAAAGGAAACAAAAGAGAAAATGAACTTTCAGGACTTCATCAAGATCAAAATCTTCTGCACAGTAAAGGAAACAGTCAACAAAACAAAGAGGTAACCCACAGAATAGGAGAAGATATTTGCAAATGACACTACAGACAAAGGGCTGATATCCAAGATCTAGAAAGATCTCCTCAAACTCAACACACACAAAACAGATAATCAAGTCAAAAAATGGGCAGAAGACATGAATAGACACTTCTCCAAAGAAGACATACAAATGGCTATCAGACACATGAAAAAATGTTCATCATCATTAGCTATCAGGGAGATTAAAAGCAAAACCACATTGAGATACCAACTTACACCAGTTAGAATGGCCCAAATCAACAAGACAGTAAACAACAAGTGTTGGAGAGGATGTGGAGAAAGGGGAACCCTCTTACACTGTTGGTGGGAATGCAAGCTGGTGCAGCCACTTTGGAAAACAGTGTGGAGATTCTTTAAATTAAAAATAGAGCTACACTATGACCCTGTAATTGCACTACTGGGTATTTACCCCAAAGATACAGATGTAGTGAAAAGAAGGGTCACCTGTACCCCAATGTTCATAGCAGCAATGGCCACAGCCACAGTTGCCAAACTGTGGAAAGAACCAAGATGCCCTTCAATGGGTGAATGGATAAAGAAGATATGGTCCATATATACAAGGGAGTATTATGCCTCCATCAGAAAGGATGAATACCCAACTTTTGTATCAACATGGACCGGACTGGAAGAGATTATGTTGAGTGAAATAAGTCAAGCAGAGAGAGTAAATTATCATATGGTTTCACTTACTTGTGGAGCATAAGGAATAACATGGAGGACATTGGGAGATGGAGAGGAGAGGTGAGTTGGGGAAAATCAGAGATGGAGGCAAACCATGAGAGAACGTGGACTCTGAGCGACAAACTGAGGAGGATGGGGAGTGGGGTGAGCCTAGTGGTGGGTGTTGTGGAGGGCACATATTGCATGGAGCACTGGGTGTGGTGCATAAACAATGAATTTTGGAACACTGAAAAAAATTAAATTAAATTAAGTTCAAAAAAAAGATATAGGGACGCCTGGGTGGCTCAGTTGGTTAAGCGGCTGCCTTCGGCTCAGGTCATGATCCCAGCGTTCTGGGATCGAGTCCCGCATCAGGCTCCTTGCTCAGCAGGGAGCCTGCTTCTCCCTCTGCTTCTGTCTGCCTGTGCTCACTCTCTCTCTCTCTGACAAATAAATAAAATAAAATCTTAAAAAAAAAATTAAAAAAAAAGATATACATGGTCCTACAGTTAAAGGATTCCTCTCACTGCGAAACTTGTTTTTATGGAAATATAATCTAAAATAAATAGAGTAACAACTGAAAACTTTCATATAAAAAATAAGCCAATCTACCAAAAGCAATTTCATTAGATCTTTTAAAATTATGTCTTTAAAAGTTTTATTATAGTCTTAAGTTTGATGTATATTATGTCTTGGATAAATTAAACTGTTGGAAAAATTATATTAAAAAAAGAAAATAAAGCTAAAACTTTCCTCCTTTTACTATGATATACATTTCTCCTTATGATTTTTAACTTTTTGTTCTATTTATTGTAAGATATGTCATAACTTGTAGCCAAATGCATAATTGTTATATATTTTTGGTGAACTTTCTCTTTCTCAACATGAACTGTTCCTTTTGATCTTTTTTTTGTTTTTGTTTTTTTTGTTTTTTTTTTTTTTTTTTTTTTTTTTTTTTTTTTTTTTTTTTTTTTTTTTTTTTTTTTTTTTTTTTTTTTTTTTTTTTTTTTTTTTTTTTTTTTTTTTTTTTTTTTTTTTTTTTTTTTTTTTTTTTTTTTTTTTTTTATCTTTTTCTGAGTCATTTTATATCTGTGGAACTCTGATAAACATCATTTGTATTTTGATAGGTGAATTTAACCCTTTTATACTTATTTTTATTATTAATCTATTTGTACTTATTTTTGCCATTTTATTTTGTGTTTTGCACTCATGATATTTTTTGAGGGATTTTTTAAATCCCTTTTTGCTTTCTAAAGGATTGAACAAATTTGCAGCTATAAAGTGAATAAAGTTTGAGGGTCTAATGTAAAACATGATGACTATAGTTGATAAGAATGATTGTGTAATTAAAATTTGCTGAGAGTAGAACTTACATGTTCTCACTGAAAAGAAAAGATAAATATGTGAGGTGATGGATGTGTTAATTAGATGGTGTGAATCTTTTCAACAAAGAAAGGCCTGGTTGAATTTTTTTCCTCCTTTTTTTCTTAGCTTTTTGGAAATTACACATTATACAGCTATTATATAAATATAGCAGTTTTCAAACACTTTGGTTTTGGAGACTCCTTACATTCTTAATATATATTCAGGACTCCAAATAGCTTTTATTTATGTGGGTTATATCTTTCAATATTTGCCATATGAAAAAATAAAAAATACTTATATATTAATTTGTTAAAAACATTTCATTACATGTTCACATTAGTAATGTGGTTTTTGAAAAATAATTATATTTTCCAAGCAAAAACAATTAGTGAGAAGGGTAGCATTATTTTACATTTGACAAATGTCCTTAATATCTGTCTCAAAGGAGGATAAGTGGATTCTCATAGCTGCTTC
Source organism: Mellivora capensis (assembly GCA_004024625.1). Lineage (NCBI taxonomy): Eukaryota > Metazoa > Chordata > Mammalia > Carnivora > Mustelidae > Mellivora > Mellivora capensis. The sequence continues at coordinate 12,940 of PISX010013973.1, read as the reverse complement.
TGCACTTAATCTATTCCAATATGTTGTTTCAATTGAATAACAATAAAATCAAGCTTAATGCAGATATGTGGTTTTGAAAGGCTGGATGAGGCAGACTGGACAATGCAGACTCCCTGAAATGATCTCAGTGACACAAGTCCTCAGACCCATTTTGAGAGCCACTACTATAATGTTACCTATACATTTTTAGCATGCACACAAAAACATATTTCTCCTCAAAGTATAAAGTCTGACAGAATTCCTTTTCAAACAAAAACTTCACATTAGCAACCTCTTTCTTTTCTTCATCCTATAATTTCCATGTTGAAGTGTCCAAGTTTATTAATATATTTTCATAGAAAAAATACACTTGCATTTATAAATAGTCAACAATTTCACTCATTGCTCCTTCTGAGTTCATTTTTTTAAATCCTGAAGAATATCTGTGAGTAGTTCTTTCTGACAATCTGCCAAGTGGCAAATTACTGAGTAAATAATTATGTCTGAAAATATTTATGTGTTCTGTTGTCTTCTAAATTTCTTTCTTTTTTTCTTATAAAACTAGAAATAATCACTATTTCATCTGAATATAAAGTTAACCCATTACAGTTCTTAAAATTTCAGACAATGCCAGAAATACAAAAAAATAAAAGATTAAAAACTGCCTCTTTGTCCCCTATGAGATGGAGTATATCCTTCTGGAGTTTCTAATCTCATATACACCTACACAGAACTCTGAAAGATAATGGGTTCATGCCATATTTATATATTTAAAAAGCTTTTGTTTTTATATAAAACTCTATTATAGTTATTTTCTATTTGTATAAATATATATTGGCAGGAGACATGCTTTTCCTGTTTGCCATTTCTCTAAGGGGATCACACAAGTTTTAACAAATATTTTTTACTTTAGTTAACACACACTTACCAATCTTATATTGAGAGTTGGGCACTGAGATATAATGGTGAGGAAAAACAAAGACAGTCTCTTCCAGTCGATTTGAATCACTGAATTCCCATTGTATGCCAGGCAACATTTTAGTTACCCAGGACAGAGTTCCATTCAAACATCCTATAGCCTGTAAGGGCAATGGATATTAATAATCACACATACATGTATAAAATTGAAACTATGATAAATGAATGTTATGAGATTGACTTTGTCTAGAACATCAGGGGAGGCTTCCCTAAGCAAGTAATGAGTGAGCTATTATCTAGGAAAGGAAGGCTAGTTAAAAAGGTGAACAAGAGAATGGAAGAATTGCTTCTCACAGAGATTAAAGCATGGGCCCAGTCTCTGATGGCAGAGAGCATGGTGTGCCGAGAAACTGCTAGAAAGCCAGTGTGGCTGGAGTAGGATGTGGGGGAGAAGGCAAGCTGTGGAACAAACAGGAAGAGATAAAGGGCCCTACAGAACTTAGGACAAAGTTTGATCTCTATCTCCCGAGCAAAGTGAAGGCAATGCATTGCTTTAGTCATGGAAATGAGAGATGGGTTTGTGACGTCATCAGAACATGCTCTTTGGAAAGATCACTCAGGTTGCAATATAGAGAAATCTATCTGTGGGTGGGGACACATTAGATGGCAAACATTCCGTGAAGACATTATTGCAGTGGTGCAGACAAACTTGGTGAGGTGGACTCAGTGATGGTGATGGAGATATGAAAAGGGTGGACAGAAGGACTTGGAGGTGGAATGCAAGGGACCTGGTGACAGATTACATAGGTCAGTGGTTGACTGACTTTTAGACTTTCGTGTTAAATGGCAATGATATCTTTGACAGAATATTAGACTATAGGATATGTGGATTCTGGTCTTGGGTTTATTGCTGTCTCATAAAGAAAGACTTTGATGCCAATCAAGTCATCTGAGCTTCAGGTTTCTCATGAGTGATATTGTATGTGAGCTTGTGGAGGGCAGAGCTCACACCCGTCTTGCTCACCGATATATTCCTGTGCCCAGCACAGTGCTCTATATAGAATAAGCACTTCACAAACATTGATATTATTTGAGAGGTGGAATATGTTAGAATCACATACAATTTTATATCCAAAAGATGTTACATGGATCATGAGAGATGGATTTTATAAAATACAGATTAGTTTTATTATTGCAATGTTGGTAGTAATAGTAAATACATAAATATTTTTCTATTATATCCCTTTATATCTTTTCTATAGAAATTAATTTCCAACACAAGATTCAATTTTGGGTATTATCATACACTCTTTTGATTTTGTGTGAGTTCCATTTACGCTGAACTCTGCTTGAGTGTGTGTGGACAAATCACAGTTCTAGAAGAATCTGTGGTTGTGTTTTACTCTGAACATCAAATTCAGGTGTCCTATTCAGTACTTTGGTAAACACAAAGTAAACAGATAACCCTACCCTCAATACCACCCCTGCAGTGCAAATTATTTCTTCTTTATTTAGGTATAATTTGGTGCCTGATAAAGTTTGTCCTAAAATTATGTTTTTACAAGCTGAAAGACTCTAAGAACTAATTTGGAAGGTGTCAAGTGCAAGGTTTTTGATATGATGTATGTAAAGCCATATGCAAAACCAATAAAATATTAAATGCCAGATTGCAAATAAACCCACAGATAATTTATTTTTTTTTCATTTTCTAGTTAGAACTACCATTTTAGGTTTATATGAGATTGTATGAATGGCTTCAATTCTCCCAAAGATCTCTGTTTGCAAGTCATGATAAAATGACCTATGATACAATGACCTAGCCAACCAGGGTGATCAATAGTGTGAACATGTACTCTTTCTAGCAGGCAAAGCTTCCTTTCCAATTGATTCAGATTTTCTCTAAGGTTCAGAAATTCTTTAAGTTTTCATGCTAATAGCATGAGATTTACATTTTACATATTTTCTTGTATTCAAGCTTGAGATTGGCTCCTTCAAAACACTCTCAGATGTGACCTCTGCTCGATCACATTGCCACCTTCTTCATGCCAGCATCACACACTAAAACCATATCAGGAACTGACAGGCACTTCTACAGGCTTCCCTCCATCTCATCACTACATTCCACTTCACAGAGAAGGAATTGAGGGCAAGAGGGCATACCTGTAGTCAGTGGCCGACCTAGGATTCAAGCCTGCTCAGTCTGCCAACCCTCTAACCAAAAGTTCTGTCTGTTTCCTTCTCTTTTCAGCCATCTTACATCCCGCCATCCAAGCACTCCTTCTTATAGTGATTCTTCATGATACACTGTAATGTTGCTTGGCTGCCAATCCACATCAAGCCCAAGCTCTTCTGTAGAGTTTTCAAGGCCCTTCCTAGTCTAACTCCACATAACCAAGATTTATTTCCTAACTCCTCCCAATATGCCACCTTTTTCCCATGTCATCTAACCTCCTACCTGAAGCCTTCCTGCTTCGTGAGTCTGTAGATCTCTGCCTGTCTGTTCTCCAAATATTCTTTTGCTCATCTAAGTTTAATTCATGTCATATTGTTCAACTGATAGAGATTTGAGTGCTTCTGCTAGATACTTTCCATTTTCATTCATTCAGGAGAGAGGAGTACCATACTGCAGTGGGGAGTCTTTTGAGTATGTTCTCACAGAGGTCTCTGAGAAGTAATATGGAAGGGAGCTCTGTATGTCATCCTGTATCACTGGGGCTTGATATCCATGCAAATGCCCTTGAATATGTATATTCAAGACCATTCTTCTCTATTGCTCAGCTTCGATAACCAAGCATGCACACTTTTAATAAGACTTAGCCATACTTTTTCAATTGTGGAGGTAGAGATGGAACCCATGTAAATATTTTATTCCAGCTCCAAGTGATAAATTGTGTAATGATATGAAATTCACTTTAAACATTACAAAAGAAAGGAGTATGTGATTTAAAATGTCATGCTTTGGAGGTATTGTATGAGCAAAATTCCTATAGTCAATCATCCAAAGCAAACTATTATTTAGGAACTATTTGAAAATAGATAAGCTGAAAATATCTTATTTTAAGAACAAGAGAAAAGTGATGGTATATCAAAAATTACTTTTTCATATCAACATATTGAATTTTGGATTAAATGTAGTGTTATTTATTTTAAAGAATCATAAAAAGTTAGAATATCAGAATATCTCAGGAAGGCAATAACTGTTGGTGAGAGCACATCTTACTTAAATTTCTCTGAAACTAATTTCTTTCAAACAATGCACTATCAGATTAAAAACAAAAATATTTTTAGTATTCTGAAGGTTTGGCTTGTTGTTTTAGCATGTCGTAAAAAGTAACTTTTAGTGGGCTCAACCTTTACTATTAGACACCACACACACATACATAGAAGTATGCACATAAAATTGTCATGTAAATAGAGGACCTATGGTGAAAGGAAGTGTTAGGGGCCTCAAATTCTTATTTAACTCTGGGATAATTTGAAATATATAGATATTTAGAGGCTTAAAATCTTAGAAATTAATATCTGGAAGGGACATTAACGGTTGGACATATGCAGGTGAGAAACTGAGACCCAGAGACATGCTCAAGGTACTTAAAACTTAAAGGATAGTGATACTAACAATACTAACAATGATGAAACTACTTCTTTTGAGTGATTACTATGTGCCAGATAATGTGCTAAGTATCTTAGTAGATCTTATTCAGTCCTTATAGGCAAGATTATTTTTCTTGCTTTGCAGATTTTGAAAATATTGAGGCACAGAGAAGTAAAATAATTTCCATGCCACAGTTTGATAAAGCAAGTATACATTTCAATGGCCTCCTTTTATGATATTTGAGACATATAATAAATAACTACTATGATTAAAAATAATTCGAGGGAGTAAGAAAATACTTTTTTGTTTTCAAACTCCACTGTCTCCTCTCCTGACACCTCCTCTCTGACACGACTGTGACCATGACTCAGTTATCTATTGTGAACTAAAGTTTACATAACTTGTCCTTAGGACATCCATCTTGGGAAGTTGTTCTTTTGATCAAAAATTTGCTGAGCATGTAAGCATGATGGTAGATGCCAAGAGAGAATTTGTCTTATAGAGCAGAGAAGTAGAAATCAAAGCCCAGGATGTGGGAGGATGTACGGGGAGAGAAACCTTACACATTTACACATTAGAGTCTCTGAGATGGGGGAGCCCAGGGTGGGTTGGGGCATAAGGGTCTCTATTCAGCTGGGGTTCAGAGAACATCTTTGTGAGGTAGAAATTCAAATTGAGGCCCCATTTTTCTCAGTTTATTTTCTCCATCTTCCATTGAAAAAAAGGAATATTTCTCTTTTGCTCTTTCCCTCCCACCCTCCAGTTGTATTTTAGCATCGTGGTAAGCGCATGAGATCAGGAATCCATTAATGTGGCTAACCCTCAATCATAAGCTACTCTTGACCAACAAACATCAAGTCACCAAATGTATTTAATTTTCCATGAAATCATTTGAATAAAAGGACTCCTTTATAATTTTTATTTTTCTTGAAATGTAGTAAAACATCATCAAAGGGAAGGATAATGACTTTGGAGTCTCCAGGGTTTGGGTCTAAATACTGACTGTGCCACATGCTGGCCATCATTTATGTGGGCAACTTTCTCAAGGTCTTTGAACTTCCCTTATTTTAATTTATTAAATGAAATAGTAGTGCATTTTGGGGTCATGATGAGAATTAAGTGAAATAATGTGTGTAAATCTCTTTGGCAAATGGCAGCTAAATGTTGTTGAATTAGTGAATATAATGGGTTGAACTGAAACAACAGGAGAGATGGTGTAGGGTAAGAAGAATTAAATAAAGGGACCATGGCAAGGTGGCCCAGGACCAAGCATGATCAGGTTCACAGAGGAGGAGACCTAGCTCCTGTGAATGTTGACTGTCTTACAGTTGCAGAATACACAGCTGTCCCATCCTAACTAATTTAGTCACAGATCAAGCGCCATCATGCATTTGCCTCTTCCCAGCTGCTTTTGCTACAGACTGGGAAAAGTGATAGCTGCAGTATGCAGATCTCCCGCTGACAAATTGTGAAGCGTGGGGAGGTGCTTTGTGCATTACTTTATCTAAGCTTAAGCTAATGAGGGCATTTAGCACAGTCCTTAGCAATTTGTCAACACTTTGGCATTCTAGAACCACTTTCCAGGGCAATGAGTAAACGTTTACACATTAGAGACAAAATAAGCTTCTCATTAAGAATCATGTTATATGTTCTCTCTGTACTTTATCCTACTATTTTAGAAATGAAGGAACTTTTCTTTTCATCTGGTGGTTTAGTAGACAGTCACAGGCTATTTTTATGAGAGTTCTAAAAGCTTTCTTGCCAGAGATTTCCAGGGGTCTTCTAGATGTCTGTGGTGGGAAAATCTTTTGCAAACCCAAGCCCTTAAATATACATGTTATTCACATAGAAAGGACTTCCAAGATGACAAAATATGAAAGAAAAAAGAGAGGAAGTGAAATAATTTCAGGACACTCTGTTCTTGTCAGTATCTATTTTGGGTTAATGACCTGAACATATGACTATAAACTTCATAGATGTGTTGGTGCTTTTTATCAATTCATTTGTTTAAAAAAGTACTGCTAGAATGTTAACTTCTTAGTTTTGACAAATGTACCATGATTATGTAAGATGTTATCATTAGGGGAAGCTGGGTGAAGGACATACGGGAACTCTGTACTATCTTTGTAACTTCTCTGTAAATCTAAAATTATTACAGAAACTTTAAAAAGTTTAAGCAAACATTAAAAATATTCACAGAGATAGCAAAGTGAGAGATCTAAATTTAACCTTGTCTTCTATAGTCTTATATAATCTTATAAAGTGCAAAATAGGAAAAGGGTATTTAGCTGGAAGACTCTAATGTGGCCATTGTGATACAAAAACCAAACAAAACAGAAATATCCCTGCCTTTGTGGCACTTACATTAGTGCAGCAGGTGAGACCAACAGTAAAGAGTAAGAAGGAAGGAAGAAAGGAAAGAAGGGAAAAGGAAAGGAAGGAAGGATATAATTTTACATAAGGTAGATCTCATTGAGGTCCTATAGAGGTGCTTTTTCGGCCAAGGGAGGGGGTTGTCTGAGGCAACACATTCCTGGGAGAGGAAGAGCCAATCTAAAGTGGTGGGAAAGAACAAGGTGGCTGGAACAGAAGGAGGAGGGGGGTAGAGTGGTAGGAGTAGAAATTTTCAGTCTATCGTGGTTATGGTTGTTCACTTTACCTCATGGTAAAGTTTTGCTTATGTGGGAGGAAAGAGAAAGAACATTTGCCAGTCCCTCACAATAAGCCCATAAAATGGGAATAACTACTCCCAGTTTATAGGTGAAGAAGTTGAAGCTCAGAGAGAATAAGTAGTTTACCCAAGGCTACCCAACAAATCAGTAGCAGAGACAAGGTTCTGTCATTATCTCTCAGTGTCCCACATGACCCATCCAAACTGTCCTCTCTGCCATGCTGCCCACTCTGTGTCACTGCCCAGGCCTCAGTGGAACCCAAGAGTAATCGGGATATGGGAACAATCTTTTAGGTTAGATTTTATAGCAGAATACTTTGTTCGCGTGGGAGATTCAGTCTTACACGGAGGACATCTACAGTATCACATTTACTTCATTCCATTCAAACATTTTAGATGCTGAAGAGAAAAAGAAAATGTAAATTTGGCAACACCAAAACAGGGCAAAGTCAAGTCTGACAATTTAAAAAGAACATGAGGAACAAACTATGTAATCATTAAAAATGGGAGGAACATAAGACTACAATATTGTTCTTGGCATAAGATCAGAAAGAAAATCTCTCAGAAAACATTAGATATGACCCAAACGAAATTAACAATGTGTAAATCTCAGCATGGTCAGGGATTGATTTAGGCAAGATTAAAAACATATTTTAAAAAACCTAGTATTCGCAGATGGATGAAAATTTTTATATAAGCCATTTTTCTTTTCAAGTTGTGCCTACATTCACTAGAGATCACAGCTGGAAATACCCACAATAAATATTATTAGCTCAGCACTTTTTGTGACAGTTTCAGATTTGTGGTTTGATAAGGTAGAAGATTCTGTGCTTCCTTCTTGCTGGTATCATTATTAGTAGCAGCAAGTGGGGACAGTCGACAACATGCCAGCAGAAAGCAAGAATCCAGCTCATCTGCTGGAGAAAAGGATGAAGGGCTGGGGTTGCCTTCTCTTCCTTTCCCTTCCCCTCAATTTTCGGTGGAGATGTCCCTTCACTTTGCCTCGGTGGACACAGTCTTATTGTTTCACCCAGTCAGTTGGTACAATCTTGACTCTGGTCTGGTACCTTCCAGCGCTTTTCTGTTGTCTGAGATCAGCACTATCATCCTATCTCTCGGTATCTGGGGGGCAATGATAAAATAATCTGCTCTGAGAGTGAAGGAATGAGATCCTTACAGGGATAATGCTTCTCACAACAGAAAATTTCAGAAGATGTGCACCTAATTCTGTGACTTTTTTCCCCCTCTTCCTAAGTTCCCATGAGAATATATGAGAGTAATCTAGCTAAAAACAATATAAAAACTTTAAGATTTTAAACTGAAAAGCTGTTGTTCAGATGCAGATGGCTATTCCACTCTGTCATTCCCTCCTCAAGGCCTGGAAGACAGGAAAGGGCCTGAGCCTGGGTGACATGGTGTCCTTGAGCTTCTCCAGTGCAAGAGTTGTGTTCCTGTCCTCTTATTTGGGACAAGAGCCTTAGTTCTGATGAAGCAGCATTCCAAGACAGTTGATCCAAAAGATAGACTATTTTAGCATTTCTCGGCAGGATTAGCCAAACTTGATGAGTCAGCTGGGCTGTTGCTGGGTTAGCATTATTTAGAAATATTTTTAGCCATTTGTCATCTGTTTCTGATAACTTGAGCTAAGGTGGCTTAATCGCACGGGAACATGGACCCTGCTCAGGACTGCTATTCTGAACATATGCAGAGGAATGTAGTACCACTGCAAATTCTCAGCACGGTCAATTGCTTTCTTTCCACAGGTCTCTTCAGAGTAGATACTATTAAGGAAATTGTATGTATACTTAACGTTTTATTTTAGTGAAGGCAATGTCGCCAAGGGACTTAGATTTATAGAGTAGGATCAAATTCTTCTTCTTGAGTAACATTTATTATTAGTTAGGAGCCTCTGGAAGTCTATGTATAATTACAATGCTTTCTGAATCCAGTTCAGCATTTTATAAAATGGTTATTGTGGATTGTTTTTATAAAAATTTTGCCTTAGCAAAATAATCCCCACTGGAATATTGAAAAATAGATAATCATGTTTACTAATGATAATGACTTTATCCTACTCTTCTTTTGGAAGTTACAGTTAAACACACTGAATTCAAAGGCCCATATTTTGAAAGAAATTTTTACTTAATTATGTTCACAATTAGTATCTTCTGTCATGTTAGAACAATTCTTCAGAAAACTATTGTTATACCTATCTGCTCTTTAATACATGGCAACGATGTTTGCAGTCTAGGTGAGAGAACTTTCCTAACAGTTGTCTAGTATTTCCCCTTCTTTTTTTAAATTATTTTCTCCTCTTTATAGGATATAAACCATGTAGTCACACACTTGTACTCCAAATTTCATCTGTAGTTCATACGATGATGTAGCTGAAGATTGAAAGATAAGAATTCATCCTCCGTCTTGAGAATGGACTCCCTTCCCTCCTGAAAACAAATTCCCAATTTCTTCAGGTGGAGGGGACTCTAAGCCATATGGGAGAAGACACACTTATTCACACTTTTTTGCTTTTTAGCCAGATAGACAAAGTTCTGAATCCTCGTTCTGTCTTTGTTAGTGGTTTCACAAACATTTTCTCTCCCGCCCAAGCTTCCATTTCCTCTATGTGAAACGATGATGATGAGATCTACCATTGGAGTGGCAAGAGGGTTAACGTGTTATCAAGTGCCTGGGACCGTGATTGGTACTTGAGTAATGCATGATGAACAACCCCAAATGGTAACTGATTTGAAAGAAGGAATGATGAGAATCAAATCCCAGCTAAGCCATCGTCTGGCCAATGATCCATTAACTTTATAATAATACCTGTTTAATAATACCTGTTGTTTGGATTGCTGTCTATATGCTGTTATATGGTCATTATTTCCATAACAACTGCTGCGTTTGCCTTTCTGGATGCTCTTCTTGCCTCTGTCTTCATGGGCTGCCCCCTGACAGTTCCGTGTCTCTGCCTCAGGTGTGGGTTGGCTCCCAGGCTGATCATCAGGGGCAGAACACCCATCCTTCCCTTCGTGTGTTCAGGGAATCTCTCTGTTTCCTCAAGGGAGGATGCCAGTGGCATTCTGCAGATTTTGGCAGCTTCCTTCTGCAATTTTATGTTGCGTTGCTTAAACAGGGATTGCTTTGTTGACACACTGGCCATTTGGGAACGATGGTGAATGATACTGTTGACAGTCATGTTTACACGGCTGTTTGTGTCTTTTTCCCCTTGTTCTACAATACTTCAGGCCCAGGAGATTTTATCCACACTGCAAAAAGCATCTTTTTCTTTCTCTCTCTTTTTTCCCCCTCTCCTCTTCAAACACAACTTGCTCCTTATTTATATGTGTAGCCAAATTGCTGAGGTGTGGCTCAGAATGGATGATGGTGAGAATATTTCAGGATCTTCTATCTTAGGATACACATTACTAAGTTTCCACTGGTATAACTGAGAAAAAAAAAAAAAAGAAACTGAAAAAAAAACCAACAACACAAGAAGCCAACTGAGAAAAGTTGGCTAACAAATGAGTCAAAGGGGGAAAAGTTTCAAAGTTTAAATAAGGGATGATTATAAACATGAAGACAGGGGAGTGGTATGAGTGTTTTCATGGGATCTTGGGGTAAGTCAGATGAATAAAAACCTATTAAAATTATAACTTAAAAAACAGTACTGTTACATATTTAGACAGATTGCAAATGCTTACTGCAAATATCTCTTCTGGCTGAAAAGTGGAAATTTTGATCACATTTTGGAAAGGAAAGAAGAAAAAAGTCTCTAGATAATTTATAACCTATAAATAACTTTTGGCAACATGCTAAATTTGGTGGACGATGTTTTCCCATTAAGGCATTTGCAGCGAATGAGCTAGTTTCTTAGGAAATGAATCCAAAGGAGAGAACCATCAAATGTCTATATTCAACAGTTTCCATGTCATTAAAAATCCATATTCTAACCACAGAGGTGGGATGTGGAACAAGATAAATTTATGAGATGATTGCATTAATATGAAGTACTAAAACAGGCAAAAATAACCTATAGTTATTAAAATCAGGTCTGTGATTGCCTGGGGCAGAAAGTAGGGGGAAAGGGGTATAAAAGAATGTTCTGGAGTGACAGAAACCTGAGTATGGATTAGGTTGGTGGCTGTATGAATGTGTATATTTGTCAAAACTCACTGAACTGTACTTATAAATACGATGAGTATTTTATTATATTTTAATTATACCTCAATACAGTTAACTGAAAAATTGAATTTGTATTAAGACATAGAAAATAACATAAATATTAATTATGAAACCTATTAAGAATTATAGACAATTATCACATGTATAAAATATGAGAATGAATAGGTACTAAACTCTCAGAAAATTAGAGCACATGATCCCTTGAAATGAATCTTTGGTAGGTTGTTGATTAAAACTGGCTAGCTTTAAGAATTGCATGCTATTTCTTGTAGTTTCATTCATTTAATTGACTTTTGGATCTGAGTCAAAATCTTCAGAGTCCAGATTCCTAAGGATTTATCTACAGGCTTTGGCCACATAATGGCACAATATTTGGGTTAAGAGAAAAACAATCCAGACATTCATTTAGATGTGCACAAACATCCAAAGACTCTTGGCCTCATATTTAATTTCCTCAGTAAAATATGTATCTTGGTACAAAATTATAAATATGTGAATGCTACAATCTTTTTCTGGTACTCCTCTGCAGCTTGATTTTTCCCTTGAATAGAAGGTTCTGTGCAGAAACAGGTGAAAGCAAACAAAACTCTGTGATCATGGGGCATATATACAGGCATTCCTTCTTCTATTATGTTTCACTTTATTGTATTTTGCTGATATTGTTTTGTTACTGTTGTTTTATAAATTGAAGGTTTGTGGCAACCATGAGCCAAGCAAGTCTGCTGGCACCATTTTTTCCAACAGCATTTGTATACTTTGTGTCTCTGTGTCACATTTTGGTAGTTTTTACAGTATTTTAAAATTTCTCATCATTATTGTATTTGTTTTTTATGTTTTTTTTTTCATTATTGTATTTGTTATGGGAATCTGTGTTCAACAGTCTTTGATGTTGCTATTGTAATTATTTGGAGGTGCCATGAACTACTCCCATATAGGACAGAAAACTTAATGGATAAAAGTTGTGTGTTCTGACTGCTCCACCATCCAGCCGTTCACTATCTTTTTCCCTCTCCTTGGGCCTCCTTGTTCCTTGAGGCACAACAATATTTACATTAAGCCAATTGAGACCCCTACAGTGGACTCTAAGTGGGTTCAAGGTAAAGGAAGAGTTTCAAATCCCTCACTTTAAATCAAAAGGTAGAAATGAGTAAGCTCAGTGATGAAGTCATGTTGAAATTCAAGATGGACCAAAGCCTAGTATTAATAATGATATATATTAATATAATATAATATAATATATAATATAAATAATATAACAAGTATTCCAAAATATTAAAAGTTTAGAAGATAGTCTCTGCCTTCAAGAATCAATTTTTAAAAAAAATTTCTTTTCAGCATAGCAGAATTCATTGTTTTTGCACCACACCCAGTGCCCCATGCAATGCATGCCCTCCATAATACCCATCACCTGGCTCCCCCAACCTCCCACCCCCCGCCCCTTCAAAACCCTCAGGTTGTTTTTCAGAGTCCATAGTCTCTCATGGTTCATCTCCCCCTCCAATTTCCCTCAACTCCCTTCTCCTCTCCATCTCCTCATGTCCTCCGTGTTATTTGTTATGCTCCGCAAATAAGTGAAACCATATGATAATTGACTC